>JAVRXN010000006.1:28292800-28300300 GCA_033556935.1 Timema podura
AAACTGGAAAAATTCATTAAAAACCCCCCTCAGTGCATCTAACCGGGATCAAACTTCGATCTTGTCAACGACAGCCAGTCTGTTGTGAGAGCAGTGCCTTGGACCATGCTGCCACTGAAGCAAGTTTAAATTAATAAAAAAAAAAAGATTGCTTGGGTCCTTATGGGTTTTTAGACATAAATGTTTTTGGTCCTGGAAAATGTGTGTAATGTGACTCTCCCCCTATTTCCCCTGTACCCTTCATTTGTATTAATTGCACCTTCCTATAATCATTATGATTACTTAAAGTAAATTTAAATCCGCAACGAAAAAGTACCCTCTTTAATAGTCCAAGACTTCACTCTCATATTAGACTGACCTACTAATGACGGGTGGATCAGGGTTCGAGTCTCTGTTATTTCTACTGAGGGTGGTTTTCCCTAAACTGTTTCTCACTCTATAGAGTGACCTGGTGGTCTAGGGGTAAGGTGTCAGACTTCTGTGCTGGGGGTTCAAGGTTCAATCCTCGGTCCCGGCACAGATTTATCTGATTTCCAAGCCATTCCTTCACCTCTGACAAGACGTGTATTAATCACAACTTGTGAATGTGGGGAATGCCAGGCCTCTACCATGGTTCGGATCCCACGTTAAACTGTAGGTCCTCCATTTCATTTCACAACCACCCTACCATTACACATTAGCGTAAGTGCGTACAACCCGAACGGGTAGTAAGACGCGGTGATAATAATAATAATAATAATAATAATAATAATGTTTCTCACTCATTTAATTTTTCATTTATTCGAGTTATTTAACGCGCCCTTTCTGAACCAACAGATCATCGTCACATGACTTATATAAATCATCTTAAATCTATAACAGACGCAACATCCACCCCCGCCCCCCACCCCCCATCCATCCAGCAGTTAATTCATCGCTCTGAAATACAAAACACTCATTTCACCAATGATAAATTTTTTGGCCATGCCAGGAATCGAACCCGGGACCCTTAGCTCAGTAGCCAGATGGCTACGGACTGAACTATTTCCCACTCTTTTTTTCCATGCTTCCTTTCTCATCTTTCTAGAGTAATTGTCAAATATGTGTTTATCCTGAACAGGTAGTAAGACGCGGTGATAAAAATCAACCTTAACAAATATTGTGACTTCACCTGAAATACTCCATGCCGCCTTGGATGGAAACAGATGGACTAAATAGCCAACTGATTACCAGGCCCTATAGAATACTAGTGGATGTGTTTTCTCATTTCTAGCAAAACATATCACAAACAAAATATATACATATGTTTGTAAACTGATCTTTTGATTTGTGCTGTCTTGAAAATTTGGTTTTTGTGAATTGCCAACTTTTGTCAGTCTAGTTCAATGTGTTGGGGGGGCAAAAACTAAAAACTAAAAAAAAAAGCTCATGCTTTTTACATTAACGCCATTACTTTATTGGTGAATTTTTTTTTAGAAGAGAATATAAGTTGGCTGTTATCATTATGAGTGCTCTTTTTTAACAATTTTTTTTTTAAATAGTGAGTTAGTGCTAGACCTTTGCAAGTTTAAGATTTTCAGTTTTGAATCGAGTCCGAATTTTTTCTAAACAGTTTGAATAAAACCCAATTTTTATTATTTTTTGTTAAATGAAAATAATATGATTTGAATACAAATCAAAAATTTTACAGTGAAAATTTTCGATTTGAATCCTGGTAAAATATTTTCTAATCTAATATCATTAAATTAAATCCAAATATAATAGCAGACTCAAGTAATATAAATTTTTTAATTGGTTTCAATTAAAAAGGTTATTAAAGCTGTATTTAAATAATGCATTAATTATTATTATTATTATTATCATTATTATTAATATTATGAAATTTGCAAGTTTCTTTGATAAATTCAAATAATGGATCCATGCTAACTTATTTCCTAATAAGTTAAATTTTTCATAAATTTTACTTTTATGATTTAATTTATAATTATATTGAAACTTTATCTATTATCTATTTGAATTTAAAGTTTCAAATGTGATTTTAATCTTTCAAATACCAAGGAAGTATAATAGCGAGATTTTGATTCATATTCAAAACTTTAAAGCTACGCACTAACTTACTATGTTTAATGTGAATATATTAATGACTCTTAGGACATCAATTAAGTGAATTTTGTTTAATTGTGTATATTATATTTATTATGTTTATTCAGTTTGTAGCTCAAATTTTTGAACTGAGCTATTTGTTATTTATTTGTTTATATAATAATATTTGAAATACCTATTTATTTCCATGTAATGAATAGCTGTTTATAAGTGTTTTTGTTTGGTTGTATAAGTGTTTAACTAGGTATATTAGGAAATTAAAATTACGTTTTGTTTAACAAAATACGAGCAACACCACTCATTATTATAGAATTATGGAAATTTTATGATCCAAGGTTTGATATTTTCTAGCTACTTATATATTAGAGACTTGTCTTACTAATTAGACAGCAATATTGTATAAAACTTATTGTATTCATATTATTTATGTTAGCGTTCACATATACACATTGTAGTGAACATTTCTAAGTGATTACCAATAATTATAAACAAATACAATTTGTCACAATATACATTGTAAAACCATTTATTCGTGATTGGTCTAAATAATTTGTTCAAAAAAAAATTTATATAAAAACTATGTATTTATTATCTTGTCATAATATTATTAATTTTTATCTTCAAAACCCAAACATTAACTTATTTAATGTATTTTTTCCAATTTAAGGGCAACTTTTTTTTCTTATACCTAACCCTTAGTCTTAATGATAAGCTAACATTCTCATATTTTATTTAGAATCGGGATTACAAATCACATTTTTAAATTGGATGTCCTGTCTTTAGTCGAAAATCTTTTATTGAGTGTTTATTATGTAAACTTGTTTTGAAACTATCCTTTAACTTATGGCCTTAAGTTGGGGACGTAGGATATTCGAGATAAGGGCAACGTTTTTGCAGTTTTTTTAAGAAACACATTATTTGGCCAATATAATTAAAATATTGCACCAATAGAAACAAAGGGTTTAATTTTCTTCACATGTTAATATCAAGAGTTGTTGGAATATCTGTCGAGAGCATAGCGTCATTAGATGAGAAACTTTTTAAATGAAGAGAAAAAGTTGTCATTAAATTCCAGGACATCCTTGACAGATATTCAACAACTGTTGAGGTCAACATGGGAAGAAAATTCAACTTTTATGTTTGTATTGAAGCAATATTTTATTTATTTTGGACAAAAAAAGTTTTGATATAAAAACTGCAAAAATGCTGGCTTTTCCCCGGGTTCCTTAAATCCACACCATAATATAACCCCCTTCCGTCCTATAGCTCTTCTTTAGTATTTTCATTAAAATAATTCTTATAGTTATTAAAATTACAGTGCTTCAAGTACTCTTTGTTTATTGTGGATCCACTATGGTGTAAGCTTACAAGATATAGCCATAGTGTAATCAGTCAAAGAAAGCCTGTTACCTTTCAATGTAAATAGAATGTTCTTTATGATTTTTACTAAATAATATTGCTCCTACTATTTTTACTAATATGAGAGGGCAAGAACAAAAACATGAAAATCCTCATAGATCTAGATAGGATAGATTCACTATTTAAACCTCTGTAAAATCCATATAAAAATAGATTAAATACAGTAGCCCCATGGCTTCTTTGGTGCTGACTGACAGTTCACAGCTGACATCTGACAGTCAACATTTAGGTATATACCTAAATTTTGACTGTCAGAAGTGACAACTGCTAAACACATGTTTTTTGCAGATCATATGGTTTGGCGTAGGGATACATAATTTGGTCTGGTAGCTTTTCAAAGCTTTCAGCTGTCAGTCAGCACCAAAGAAGCCATGGGGCTACTGTAGTCGTCGATATCAGCTATTATATCGTTTTTGATTCAAAGACGTACTTTTTATGCAATTTAAACTTATATATAAGTGGGATGCGTCTTAGAATCACAGTTATTTTCGATTATGAAAGGCTGGCTGGATGTTGTCTGGAATATACATCCTGGAAGTCTCCGTAACCCATCTAGCATGCTATTACTTGATGCATTTAGAGGATACTTGACCGAACAGGTTAAAAATAAAATCGTGCTATAAAAGGTGGTGACTTGGTTGTGATTCCTTGTGGCATGACTAGCCAACTGCAACCTCTCGACGTTTCAATCAACAAACCATTTAAGGATTACTTGAGAAAGGAATATGAATCCTGGATGTTGACTGACAACCTTCTGCTGACACCTTCCGAGAAAATTAAGAAAGCGCCTAACATCAAAATTGGCAAAATGGGTAGCAATACCTTGGAAGGTAATCCTAGAAAGACTAATGCAGCATTCGTGTAAAAAATGTTGCATCACCAACACTCTCGATGCCTCAGAAGACGAGGTAATATGGGAGAATGGCGATAAAGTCAGCTCATAGGAATCATATTGATAGCGATTCAGATGGAAGTGATACTGTTACAGGAAAAGTAGATTCTCCAGTAAGAGTCGACTTTACCTAGGCTGAGTCGACTCTTACTGGTCTTTTTAGTAAAAGTTGATTAAAAGCGAAAAGTGATGAATTTCGATCAACATTTACTAGTCAGAGTTGACCGTACCTAGGGAAAGTATACTCTTACTACCTTGAGTTAGTAAAAGTTGACTTTTTGCAAGGAAATGGTCTACTACCTATTAAAAAACAAATAAAAAAGCAAAACCTTTATAATACAAAGAGAGATACAAATATTTATTATTTATTACAACAAGGTAAAGATTTGTGACACTTTGAGTTGCAGAGCTAACCTAACCCAACCTAAACTAACCTAACCTAACCTAACCTAAACTAACCTAACCTAGAAAACAACAGTAAACAAATAAAGCTGGAATATTCAAAACAAAGATGTGCGCGCGAAGTCGCATGTGGAGAGCAACATCGCGGAATCAACTTTTACTGATACTTTTAGTAAGAGTCGACTTTACCTAGGCCGAGTCAACTCTCCCTAACAATCTACTTTTCCTGTGACAATACCACCTATTGATAAATAAGGTACTGCCTGTATTGTGTTATTAAATTGAATTCTATAGTAAACATATTTCTTAGATAAAAGATAGCTTTTTTGCTTTTTTTGTTGTTGTTGTTGGGGGACTGAAAGATTAAGGTGCGTCTTGGAATTGAAGATATAAGGTATCTTCAAGGTCTTGACTGACTATATTATTATTATTATTATTAGCACCGCGTCCTACTATCCGTTCGGGTTGTACACACTTACGCTAATGTGTAATAGTAGGGTGATTGTGAGATGAAATGGAGGACCTACAGTTTAACGTGGATCCGAACCACGGGGGAGGTCTGGCATTCCTCACATTCACAAGTTGTGATTAAAACACGTCTTGTCAGAGGTGAAGGAAGGGTTTTGCAATCAGATAAATATGTGCCGGGACCGAGGATTGAACCTCGGACCTCCAGCACAGAAGTATGATACCTTACCCCTAGACCGCCAGGTCACCCTTGACTGACTATAAAAACAACTTGTAGTTCAAGAGGTAAAGCTACTAGGAATAACTACTAAGACACTTTTTCAGAAAATAAGGGTTATAATGTTTTTATCCAAACACCCTCATATATATTTTCAAAACAATCTACAAACATTATTCCCGGAAAACCTCCCGTGGCTGCTCCTAGCACCGCAATCAAAGCTAGTATCGGTAGGGACCCTCCTTTATTCGTCCAACGACTGTACGTAGTATTACGCCGTTTATTTGCACGTCACTGTCGGTGAAGTCCTTTCGTCATACCGGATCCCATCTTGACTTTAGCCTTCATACTGTTCGCTAAAGCCAACGCGTCGGATTTCTCACCCAACTTCGAATCGGATGCGAGCACTCTTTTTCCAAGCTTTCTCGATAAGTTTACGTACAATCCGCGGTATGATATCCCAACAGGTCTTTAAATTTAAAATAAGCGATACTATGCTCTTCACAAGATCGGTTCAACTCGTCAACATCAGGGTCACCTAGTTTCAAACGTTTCGTCAACTTGGTACCTGGTCCGCAGTACTGGTATCCTGGTGTCTGCGTCTCGAACAGTAGTTTATTGAGGATCTTACTCAACAGTCCACCTCCCTTCCTTCGATTCATGACACGTAATGATTATTGTTTATATACATTATAGTACATAATACCGGGTGTTCGGAGACTCATAGCCCGAACTGCACATATAGCGTGTTAGAACCAAAAGTTATACAACATTTCTATACACTTACATCCGGAAAACTAGGCTGATACCATTAAAAGTTTCGGCGTACAGCGCCGGGGGAGCAAAGCTGTGCGAACATGCGTGTACAACAGGTTGCATAAGAGTTAGGTGCGCGGCACTGCACACCTCGACATCTAGGAGCACGGCAGCAGAACATACCACAATTTATTGTAAACAACACACCAATCCATCTAGAAATGAGAATACGTTCTAAGGGTCATCATTAACGGTCCTAAACCCCATAAAGTGTTTATCATTATTACATGTGCAATATGTATCTGACAATTTCCTCACGTCCATCATAGACTCTGCCTTAAAATACGAGTGAAGAATGACCCCGGGCACGGGAAGACTCCTGCATAGCTCAGTAGTAAGTTTCCTGGTTCGATTCCCGTGTCCGGGTGTCACTTTTCACTTTAAAGAATACAATAGTGTACTTGTTATTTAATATCTTGATTTTCCTTTTTTGACGTGAATACGTCTTTAAATTTGCTACCATACGGGGGCAATCCAAAAAACCTAATTATAACAAAATTGGGGATACAGTTTTGGTGTTGTAGTTTCGAATATTTCCTCTACATCCAAAATTAAATTATACCACTGGATAGCTAAAGGAACAAAGAATTCATTACGATAAGCTAGAACAGTGACGCATCGCGCGCGGTGGAGGGGAAAGCGCCGCCATTTTGAGGTTATTTTGCTGCGTATCGAGATTTGCAATTAGTATAACTTTTGACTCGGAGAAGCTACGATGTTCGTTTAAGTTTTAATCGTCAGTTGTCGTCAAAATCTATCGATTGTATATAAAACATTAGTAAAGTTATATTGTAACACAATAATTATTTGTTTCCTTGCTTTATACTAAATATATAAATAAAAATATTTTATTTAAAAAATATAACCCATTACATAAACGTATTCACGTACAACACACGGCCGTGTCCATGACACAGCCACACCCCATTTTTCCCCCCCCCTAATTTAAATCTTATTATTTGATACATTATTTTGGATGCGAAACTGTCAGCCTCCTGCGACACCAACACGGGATGGATCGGTCAAAAGTACCTTTGGTTGTAGGGTGGTTTGCTGTAGTGCAGGATGGAAGTTACACTCATAGGACAGATGGAAGGCTACATAGTTGGAATATACAGGGAGGTACCCCTGGCCACGAGGGTCTTACTGGACCTACTGGCATCCGGGTTACCAGTAGGTCAGACCGGATCACTCAACGCAACTG
>JAVRXN010000006.1:28310300-28496039 GCA_033556935.1 Timema podura
ATACATACATACATACAATACAACATAACAACAATACTACATCATCATACATACATACATACATACTACATACATACATACATATACAACATACATACAATACATAATACATATACATACAACACATACAACATACAACATACAACATACAACAAACATAAATACATACATACAAAACCATACATACATACATACATACAACAACTACATACATACATACAATACATACAATACATACATACAACATACAACACATACATACAACATACATACATACATACATACATCATAATACATACATACATACATACAATACATACATACAACAACAACATACATACATACAACCATACAAAACATACATACATACATACATACATACAACATACATACACATACATACATACATACATACATACATACATACATACATACATACATACAACATACATACATACAACTACAACATACAACTACATAACATACATACATACATACTACAACTACATACATACAATACATACAACATACATAATACATACAAAACAACAATACATACATACAACATACATACAACATACATACATACAACATACACATACATACATACCAAAACATACATACATAATACATACATACATACATACATACATACATACATACATACATACAACATACATACATAATACATACATACTACATACATACAACATACATACATACATACATACATACCATACATCATACATACTACATACATACATACATACATACACAACATACAACATACATACAACATACATACAACATACATACATAATACATCAATAAACAACAATACTACATACATACACATCATACATACACTCAACATACTACAACATACATCACTACATACAAACATACTTAATACAACATACATACATAAACATACATCATACATACACATACATACATACATACATACAATACATACATACAAACACATACATACTCAACATACAACATACTACACATACATAACATACATAATACATTACACAACATACACTATACTCATACATATACAACATATACATACAAAATCAACATACATACATCTACTAACATACATAATACATACATACATACATACACATCTACATAATACATACATACAACAACATAAACAACATACATACAACATAATACAACAAATACATACATACAACATACATACTACAACATACATACAACATCAATACATACATACAATACATACATACATACATACACATACAACAAAACATATACATACTAAACATACATACATACATCATACAATAAATACAACTATACATAACATACATACATACAGCACATACATACATACAACATACATACAACATACATACATCAACATACATACATACATACATACATCATACATACATACATACAGACATACATACATACATACATACATACATACATCAACAACATACATACATACAACATACATACAATACATACATACATACATACAATACAACATACATACATACATACATACATACATAATAAACATATACATACATACATACATACAACATACATACATACATACATACATACATACATACAAACATACATACATACATAATCATACATACAAATACATACATACATACTATACATACAACATACATACTACATACAATACATACATACATAACATACATACAACATACATACTACATACATACACATACATACATAACATACATACATACATACAACATACATACATACATACATACATACATACAACATACATACATATACAGACATACATACATACATACATACATACATACATACATACATACATACATACATATCATACATAATAACATACATACATACATACATAATACATAACATACATACATACATACATACATACAGCATACATACATACATACATACATATACATACATACATTACATACATACATACTACATACATACACATACCATACATATACATAGATACATACATACATACATACATACTACATACATACAGTACATACATACTACATACATACATACATACATACATACATACATACATTACATATACATACATACAGACATACATACATACATACAGTACATACATACATACATACATACATACCATAAACATACATACAGTACATACATACATACATACATACATACATACATACACTAACATACATACATACATATACATACATACATACATATACGTACAATACATACAACATACCATACACATACAACTATACATACATACATACATACATACATACATACATTACAACATCACATACAACATACATACATACATACAATATACATACATACATACATACATACACATACATACATACATACATACATACATACATACATACATACATACTACATACATACATACATACATATACAACATACTACATACATACATACATATACATACATACATACATACATACATACAGACATTACATACATACATACAGACATACATGACATACATAACATACATAATCATACTACTCATACATACATAATACCTACATAACATACATACATACAACATACATACATACATACTACTATACATACATACATACTACATACATACAACATACATACATACATACCATACAACATACATACATACATACAATACATACATACATACATACAACATACATACATACATACATACATACATACATACATACATACACATACATACATACATACCATACATACATAAACTACATACATACATACATACATACATACACATACATACATACATACATACATACATACATACATACATACATACATACATACATACATACATACATAAACATACATACATACATACATACAACATACATAACATACATACATACATACATACATACATACATACATACATACATACATACATACATACATACATACATACATACATACATACATACATACATACATGACATACATACTACATACATACATCATACATACATACATACATACAGTACATACATACATACATACATACAACATACATACATACATACATACATACAACATACATACATGTACATACATACATACAGTTCATGAAATGGGCAAGGGTAATGCAATTTTCCCCCGTTTTGTGAAAGGGTAAAGCGAAGAAGACAATTCAAGGAATGAGTAAAAATTTACCCAATTCATGAAATGGCAAGTTTCACTATTGGAGTGAAACAGATATATTGATTTATATAGTCATTGCGTCTAAGGGGGCGGCCAGACTGGGTGAGCGACTAAAATATAAAATAGAACACATTGGTTGCAATGAGAGGCGGCCAGACTGGAGCGACTGAGCGCGCACGCTTGAAAGATAGAACTGGTTCTATTTTTCAAGCGCGCACGCTCGACGCGGTACAGTCTAGTTTACAGGTGCTAGGCAATATTATTGTATGTTGGTTCATTGAGTGCTAGGAAAACTTCTCATTTTGACATTTTTATTAATATAGATAGGTTTAGCACACTTGCTACTAACGGCCTAATTTATTTGGTAATATCATAAACCATACCTATATATATGTAAAACTGATATGTTAAAATACTTCACTATTATCAAAGTAGACCTTTACAAATAAGAATCACCATTAGCGTGAGAGAGGATGAGAAAACCACAACAATAAATAACTTGTCAAAAACCACCCTCATTTCACTGAGCCAAGATTCGGAGCCTCCTCGTCAACAACTAACGATAGCTATCTGCTAGTTACGCGCTCGCTCGTCAGTCTGGCCACCCAGTCGCTTGCTCGCTCGCTCGCATGCTTGTCAGTCTGGCCACCCAGTCACTTGCTCGCTCGCTCGCACGCTTGTCAGTCTGGCCGAACCCTAAGTCCCCGTTCAAATTATATGCATACATTCATTACTCTAAAGGAGTATGGATGAAAAAGATATACTTTTAGAGGAAATTTGCCCACATTTTCGACGAGGGAGAGTGGAAAACCATCAAGGATAAAATATTCTCAATACACTCGACTGGGACTTGACTCCCAATCCACTGATCACTGGCAATCCTGTCTTGCACGACGCGTTATACAGGGTGGGTCGGAAACAATTAGACGATCAATGCTGAAGAAAGTGATGGATAACGTGCTGAGGTTTGTCTGACATCCGGTGAAGCTGACATAAGTGACGTTATCTTCAAAAGTATGGTATGTACAGTAGCCCCATGGCTTCTTTAGTGCTGACTGACAGTTCACAGCTGACTTCTGACAGTCAACATTTAGGTATATACCTAAATTTTGACTGTCAGAAGTGATAGCTGCTAAACACATGTTTTTTGCAGATCATATGGTTCGGCGTAGGGATACATAATTTGGTCTGATAGCTTTTCAAAGCCGTCAGCTCTCAGCTGTGAGCTGTCAGTCAGCACCAAAGAAGCCATGGGGCTACTGTAGCTTGCTTTTATTTAGCTAGTGAATATTTACTTTTCAATTAAAGTGTTAGTTTTAAAGTTACTAATCGTCTAATTTTTTCGGCCGCACTCTATACCATGTGAGCATAAATACGGGTTTAAACAAACATACATCCAGATACTACTTCATATATATTATTTCTAATGTTTAAATGTTTACTCAATCATTCAAAATACATCACACCAAATGATCACACAATTTAATAATGTCGATAATGAAGGTAATTATATATTTCCCATTTGACCTTTAATAAAAGTGTTTCTTTTTAATTAGCGGTATTAATGTGGACATATTGAACCAAACGTTTATATCAGCACATTTCCTACTAACTTGAATCTAGAAACTACACAACACCTAGTCCTACAAACGTTTATATTAGCACATGGCCTACTAACTTGAATCTAGAAACTACACAACACCTAGTCCTACAAGGGTTTATACTAGCACATTGCCTACTAACTTGAATCTAGAAACTACACAACACCTTGTCCTACAAACGTTAATTTATCACTAAAACCAACCCCAATCTCACTAATGCTGATTTTTTCAATCGTGAAAAGAATCGAACATACAACCCTTAGCACCAGCTACGGTGGCCGCATGGTCTAGGGTGCCACTCCCGCGATGGACTAGACTGCAGATAATGGGGGAGACCGTGGTTCGATCCCAGTCGTGTGTACTGATGGTGGTGTCCCCTAAATGGCTTCCCACTATCTCTATCCACGTAAAAGCTGGTACACTTCCTCTAAAACCAACCTTCCTCATCCCTAACCCATTAGCGTAATTAATACATAAGCTAATGACCTGAACGGTTAGCAAGCTAACATACAAACCTTAGATTTTTAGACAAGGGCTGTTGTTTAATTAATACAAAGGGGTAAGGTTGAGTAGGGTGATTAAGAGCAAATGCATCAGAATTTGGCTCTTGAAAGATTAGGAATCCATGTTGTTGTCAAATCGCTGCCTAGTTCGCGCAGCAAGCAGTGGCGGAGTATGATCTGTCTTTTTGGTGGGGCCAGGTCAAAGCTTACCGGTAATTATTTTTTATCACCACATGCTAACATCATTTTTAAGTTTTCATAATTTTTAAAAATCACTAGAATTACAAAATCACCGATTCTTGATTTTCATTGTAGCCTCTTAATGCCATATTATTTTAAGCATTCTATTAATCTTCCTAATTTACCCATCTTTTGACACCTGTTCACTGTGTTTTTGGACTAAAATTTTGATCGCGAAATCTATCTGTGATGTAATATTTACTGTTCCAAATGCTTTTGACTTACAGGCATTTTACAAATGAATTGCACATTCCTCATATTTTTTTAAACTCTTTCATATAAATGTTTAAGAATCTCACAGCCTATCGCTGTCCACAACCCCTCACCCCCAAATAATAAAAAATAAAAACAAAATTATCTCCATGTTTCTTCACTTACAGTTAACCATATTTTTTTACCTAACCAAGCATTAGAAAAAGTTGTTTATTTCAACCCAGCTGCATAAATGTAAAGTAACTAGGCTGATGTGCTCCTAACTGTTTAATTTTAAGTTCTTCTTACAGTTTTAATGAAGAAAATGAAGGTTTTTTTATTAAATCATATACTTTATTCATTTTAATTAATTACTTTCACTCATAACCTTTTTTCTTTGATCTTAACACATAGTAAAACATAGACTCATAAATGAAAAAAACAAAATATAAACTACAATAAAATATATCGGGCCCGCTCAGGCTGGCCCCATTCGCTAGTGTAAAGCTCGCACCGGAATAGTAGGGGTATTGACCTTGAAACATCTAACACTGGGCGTGGCTCCTCTGAGAAGGCCTGTTAAGGCTGGCCTGCGTCAGATTCTATATTCGGTCACTCGAGCGCTGGTACAGTCCTAGCGTGACGATTGGAGCAAGGAATGAATAATCGTACTTGGGATACTGTATAACGAATCCAATAATTCATTTCACGTGGAGAATGGTGCTCAACTTTATATTCATGCTTTTAAAAAAATGTATTTGTTGGATCAAAATAAAAAAATAAAAATAATTTTTCATGTTCAAAATTTATTGGAAAATATTAGTGAGGCCTAGCTAGCCCCTGTGACCTTTCAATTATTCATCCAGCACACCAACGCTGAGCTAACACTGCCTGTAAAATACAAGTCTAGAGCGTGTGACCTAAACTCGGGCCCGCCTAGAATAATCCATTATTAATATATTTGGAACTACCTATGACTAACCAGATATAATATATATATTATTTATGGTAAGATTGGCCATTTAATAATCGTAATGATGTATTAGGTTAAGTCATTTCAGGTCGTATTCTGAAATAGCACTTGTTTTTGGCCCATATGCTTACTAATCCTAGATTGTGTCACTGCGACTAATCTCTCTGTAGACGATACGCCAGGTGAGGAAGTGTGTCGCAGGTTGCAGTACATGTCGGTTCTGTTGGATGAATATTTTATGCACTGTCTAGAAGTAATAAGTCTATGGCTTTCAAACATTCAGAGCCGCAGCTTTCTATGCTTTGTGTAACCAAACTTTTAGAGCCATAGATTCTTATGGCTTAGACCTGTGGATCTAAAACTTCTAGATCCGCATCCCCCATATAAACCATCCTTCACCCTCCTTTTATTTTAGCCACCCAAAACGCCACATGGACACGATATTTATTTATAGCCTTTCTCCGTATTTTTACTTCACAAAAATACACCAAAACTATCAACAAAATGTACGCAATAAGGCTCCGATAAGTATATTCTCCGAGACACTAAGTTAAAACCATATAAATTTGAGATACAATAAGTTTATTAGAAAATTTGTATGAACAATTTAAATTTAAACTCCGTTCATCCTCTATGTCAGCAAGCTTATCTCGCATTAATCATTCCACTATGATATAGCTTATAAGTAGAGCTCGGATTTTTACGCAGTATTATCCTACAACATAATTATGTAGGCCTATATTACATGAATATATTTCAAAATTGGTTAAATACCTGGTAAAATATGGAAATTTGAAAATAAATAACATTAAATAAACCTTCTTTCCCCACGTTAATAATACATGCATTATTGAAACGAAATTTAATTTTATGACTGCAAATTTTTGAAGGATGTAATAGAAAAAAAACTTTTCTAAATAGATACACCTACACTGATTTTTTTTAACGAATTGTAAAGCATTATTAGTTTGTTTAACACTACTTAAGGTTTAATTTGATTAAAGACTTCAAATAAATGGGATTGCATAAATGAGTTTAGAAATCACCCAAACACTACGGACTTTCAATGAAACCTACATTGTTGACGGCTTTTTGAAAACAAGTGAACGTCCAATAGATCCAGATTTGTTTAAAGTAAGTTTCCTAGAATATTCTCGTTAACGGTCTAAAGTTAAATGTTTGATCTCGACCAGCCGGTATTAATATTACTCTTACACATATAAATATAGTCACCGGTTGGTCTGGTTTGCTTCATAAAAAAACCGTTATACGTACCGTATTAATCTGATAAATTTAAAATTACGTTTTCTTGATTGATTTTGGGCTAAGTTTTCGTCATTTATTCTTTGCCTTTCCGCTTTATATTCTTTTATTCTCCCGGAGAAAGAATAACGGGAAAATGAGCTAATTATTTCCAAGATGTATTGTTTTTACAAATCTTCGACTTGTGTTTACAAAATGACACGCCGCGTGAGAGACATGCTGCTGAGATCACTATCTGACAACGCCGTATTTTCTCCTCTAACAGCGAGAGAAACGTCGGACACAATGCTACGTTAGGGTAACTGTAATCCTCTCTGACGAGCCAGCATACCTGACTTGGACTTTGCACACTGCCATCCCTTAAATGTATACATTCCCTTATGCAAGTATAGGTTGCCTGAAAATTAGTTACACATTATGAAGTATTTCTCCCAAGAAAGGCATGCAAATAATAACAAAAAAACCAAACTAAAATATATAATTTAATGTAATATTTTTGAAAATATGTAGAATTCAGTATAATATATATAAATATATATAATTAAAATTGAAAATACAGTCACAAACAATATAATTCGCTGACTTTAGCTTTTCACATTTCTAACTGGCAGGATTAAAATATTTAATAATAACTTAAAAATCTGTTTTCTACTCATAAGATAGGTTCATAGTGAAATAAGTTAAGGTAAGGCTGCTGCTACCTTTCAGAATAAACTGAGTCTACATAGTCAGTCGCCAGACCATTTAAAATTTAGTAAATTCTATAAATATTGACGTCAGCATGAAATAAATAATGCATCTCTAATACATTAGAAAGCAAATAGATATTCTCGTACCCTATAAAATTCCAGGGGGGTCCTGACCACCCTGACCCCAACCTGTCCATTTCCTTGGATTTATCAGTAGACCTATGGTTTTATAACACCCTCTTCAACCTAAATTCACTTAAACTGAATAAACCAATAATCACCAAAGTGCTAAAACTTAAAACTACATTTAAAATTATATCCATGTTAATCTACACATTATTACTTTCTCATTTAGAAAAAGCGTTGTAACAGTGAAAACTTTCGACCTCAAGTTTATGATCAATCGTGAGGTTTTATACACCCCTGAACCTCCAAAAATGTGGGTTTTATTAGTCTGTTTGTACAGCGGAGATTGTTTTATAGAATTGGTTCAAACGGTATTCAGGGTGTTCGGAAACCCATAGCCCAAACTGCACATATAGCTTTTTTGAACTAAAAGTAATACAAAATCTATATATACACTTACATACGGAAAACTTTGCTAGTACCATTAAATTGTGTTCAAATTTCGGTGTAAAGCGCCAGAGGAGCAAAGCTGTCAAGCATCCGTGTACAACAGGTTGCATAGGAGTTAGGAATGTGGCACTGCACATGTAATAATGATAAACACTTTATGGGGTTTATGACCGTTAATAATGACCCTCAGAACTTATTCTCATTGCTAGATGGACTGGTGTGTTGTTTACTATTAATTGTGGTATGTTCTGCTGCCGTGCTCCTAGATGTCGCGCGCCCAACTCCTATGCAATCTGTTGTACACGCATGCTTGAACAACTTTGCTCTTTCGGCGCTGTACACCGAAACTTTGAACACAATTTGATGGTATTCGCATATTTCTCCGGATGTAATTGTACAGGTATTTTGTATTACTTTTGGTTCAAACACGCTATACGTGCAGTTTTGGCTATGAGTTCCTGAACACCCTGTACTTGATGTTAAATGGGCAAAGCTTGGGGTGTTTTCATAAATTTTGATTCAAACCTTTAAATTAAGGCTAGTTTACTGTTAACTGAGTTTTAAATTTTTAATTGATTTGAAAATAATTTTAAAGAGTTTTCTTAAAATGGATATACAAAAATGAGTCAAACACATAACAAACAACATTGTACACTTGTTTATTGGAGGAATATTAATTTAAGGCTAGTTTTCTGAAAAACCTATTTTTGGAACTTTAATTAAAAATAGTCTTAATGGCTCTAACGTTTTTCATGAGCAGAAATTTCTTCTTTTAATTATATCTCCGTAACTATTTGAGATACGAAATAATTTGTCTTTCTAAAGATGTTCTATTAAATTTAAAAGTCTTTAGTTTGAAATATACTTTTTTTAAATCAATAGTTTCTAGGTTTTAAGCTAATGTATATATTTTTCATTCAAATCTTTGAAAATGAAATAATTGATTGTTATGTTCTTTGATGGACACGGATGTTCCTATTTTTCTCAACGGTTTTATAAGTGTAATTTCGCTCTTTGGTAGAATGTGATGCTCTTTTTTTTTAAAAACATATTTTACAAGTTTTTAATAAATGTCCCTATTTTAAGATTAAAGCCATTTATTTTTTCTTCATACACATGTCATTTGATGGTTGTATTTTCTTTTCACTAAAGCGCGTTTTATGTTTTCACGAATTGTGTCAAAATGTCATCATCTTTTTCATAACGTCGCAGCCACGTAGCTCATGATTGATTTTCTCAACAGTTTCTTAAAAAACACACACACAATGCTTGTCGTTCCAACCGAACTTTGAAGTGACAGATGTTTTTATTCAATCATCTTTAGTGTTGAACGATTTTGTTATTGGTTCTCCGCGGGGAATATCTCGCAGTCATATTGTCTGTCTAGCGTCAAAAACGTTTTGGAATCTTTTTTATTTATTTTTTAATCATTATCACACTTGCTTAGGTGGCCGCATGGTCTAAGGCGTCACTCTTGCAATAGACTAGACTGCCGATGATAGGGAGATCGGGGCTTGAGTCCTGGTCGGGTGTTACTGAGAATGGTTTTTCCAAAATGGTTTTCCACTCTACCTCCACGAAAATGTGGGTACACTTATTCTAAATAAAACTTCCCTATTTCTAACGCACTAGCGTATCTAGTACATATGCATATAACATGGTCAAGTGGTAAGACGTGACACTATATATATATATAGTCGACACGGCCTCTATTGAGGCATGTTTGTTTAATATTGTTGTGTTCTGGATTATAAATGACAAAACGAGTATCGCAAGGTGTTGTGATTAACTGTAAACAAATATAACACATGCGAGCTGACAACATAAACATAGTGTCAGCATTATTCACGGTAAACAAGGCCAGAAGGCAGAAAAAAAAAGGTAGTGTATCCCAGATAACAGGGCTGACTAATCACCATCGAGTCTAGGGGGTCACTCTGCCCGTTTTGGGGCTACGTGTGCTAGGACGCCGGATCATCAGTGCGTGTATTAGAGGGCTATTGTCGATCCCAGGGTACCGGGGTTTGGTCATCAACCGTGTAGGCTCACCTCGAGGTCAGTCAGGCCATTGTTTAAGCACTACTTTCCATACTTTGTGGTCACGAGCGACTAAGTACACCTATTTAGCTCTTTCATATCTTTTAATATTCCCTTAATCAACATCACGTTTTGTAATAGAGTATAGTGCTACAGTAAAAAAACCCAAGTTGAAATCAGTTATGAACCCACACAATCATAACCCAGTCACTTCCCCCATCCTCAGGCGCAACCCATCCTTACAATTATATGCCCACACGGACGGGTAAAAAGGTGGTGGTGATATTATATATTATTACAGTTAACACTAAGGTTATTAATGACTTAATATAAGGGTAAGTGGTATAAGTTGTTAGGAAATTGTACCGCATTGGCTGGAAGAGAAGGTGTTGAAATCACGGTGTTTAACTTGTTCAAAAACCACCCCTAAGTGATACCCAACTAAGATTCGAGCCTTGACCTTACTTCACAGGAAATACATTGTATTGCGTGCTTGATGCCTTAGGTTATCGATTTGGTTTAGATGATGCAACAAGCATATTTATTTAAAACTTCAATAAGATGACATCATTTCTTATCGTAAAAATGTAATTATATACATAAGTTTTTGTAATACTTTTGTTTTTTAAGTTTTTTTATTTTTGTTCCTTTGAAGCTTAGTACATTTAATTATTTTTTTGTAATAATTATTAGATAACGGAAAGAATACATTTTTTTACCATTTTAAGACTTATTCAATTTAAAACAATTAATTCACCTTATTACTTACTGTCTAGAACATATTAAAACCTTCTAAATAGAGTACAACTTGTTATGGGGAATTTAACCTACACTTTATGATAATATTTATTATATCAGCGTACGTCTTAAGAGCTATATTATGTACAGAACCAACATAATTGTGAAAGAGAAAGCCCAATTTAAGCTGGAATACACTTTTCGACCTTGCCGGCAATCAAATCCGGGATCCTTATACCTCTAAGCAGATGCGCTATCGATGGATCTTACTCATGTGAGAAATAAAACATGGTTTTAATACACAATTCTGGGGTAATCAGAAATGTATTAATTAAAAAATATAGCTCATTTTGTGTAACATTTGTACAGATCTTACACTCCTTTTGAGGTGGCCCTTTTATTGCATATCAACCCTTACAAAAGTGGTACCCTCAAAGTCTGTGCGTGATATTGCCCCTGAAAGGTTGATAGGTCATAAAGTCCAGAAATCCTGACAAAGTTGACACCCTCAAAGTCTGTGCGTGATATTGCCCCTGAAAGGTTGATAGGTCATAAAGTCCAGAAACCTGACAAAAGCTGACACCCTCAAAGTCTGTGCGTGATATTGCCCCTGAAAGGTTGATAGGTCATAAAGTCCCAGAAACCCTTACAGAAGTTACACCCTCACAATCTGTGCGTAATCTTGACCCTGAAAGGTTGAGGGGCTGCCGTAAAGCCCGTTAAAGCCTTTGAGATGGCGAAGGTTCTCCTTCAGGAAGGCTGAAGCTGAATTCTTTCAGAACACAGGAGAAGAAGATGAACAAAGAGTTCCGAGCAAGAGGCTCTCCCATACAAAAGCGTTTCCCAATACCGAATGGGGTGAGCCACTCGTCCTTGACGAATTTCCCGTCGGAGTCTATGAACCTCTGCGGCCTGAACACTTCGGATCTCCCCAGTGGTCCTTGTCGTGCAGGAGGCTCCATAGGCTGACAATAAGGATTGTGTCCTGTCAACAAGATAATACTATCACTTAATTATTTAGAAAAAATTAATACGTACCTTTTCTAAATACTTTCTAATACACAGTTACTTTGTCGATCGCTCTCACAGCCCAATAAGGATACTAGCATATACACAGTGCAACTCGAGTAACTTGCAACGGTGGGCATGTGGGCTGGACGCCGGGCTTATATTTTCTCTCCTGACTGCACGGTGGTTACAGGTGGGGAAAACCTGGCAAAGTTAGGGGATTCTTTGATGTCAGGGAAAACAGGTAATTTTTGTGTTTTTCGATACCAACAACACGATTTCCTATCCATTCTTAACATGAGATGGTTGTAAAAGGGTTTGTTTTGTAAAACACTCACACGAGAACACAAATATTACCTAAATCATTAAATATGGGAAAAAGAACAAGAACCTATAATAATGTCGATGTTTGGTAGCGTAGGAGCTTTTGAAAATATGTGATTGATGTAATGTAAACCAATAAATTCCCATCAACCAAGAAAAAGTGTAAAATGAATAGGTCTGAATTTATTTAAAAAAAAGTTTCCTGAAAAACATGGAAAAGTCAGGAAATTTTATAGATAAAAGTTATGTAGCCACCTTGGACTGTGACTGAGAGTTTGGGATCCAAATCACGACCGGTGTATATTTGAGATGTTTAAGTGGAGCTAAACTTTATTTTAGTGTGATTACACGAATAGATTGGCTGGTGGCAAGATAAGTAAAAAAAAATTAATGATTGGGTCTAGGAAGGATAATCATATTATATATATATATCCATTTATATATATATATCTATATATATATCTATTACTCTGAAACCTGGACATGGACGAAGAGAGATTCAAGAAGATTGCAAACAACAGAGATGAGGTTCCTGAGAGGCATTGAGAATGTAACAAGAAGAGACAGGGTAAGGAAGGAAATAATTATGGATGGTTTAGAAGTTTATATCATTAGAAGAGACACTGAAGGGAAAGAGATTGCTGTGGTTAGGTCATGTGATGAGAATGGAGGAGGGTAGAATGCCTAAGAAAGGCTTACATAACAAAGAGAAGAGTAGAAGACCTATTGGAAGACCAGGGACAAGATGGATGGACCAAGCACAGAAGGACATGGGGGCTAAAGGAGTGGACTGGAGACTGTGTCTGAGAGAGAAGTTTGAAAGATCCAGAGGAATGGTAAAAGGATGTGTCAGGCGACCCGCAGTGGCAGAAACGTTGAATGATGATGATGCTTATTGATCAATTTGGTCTCTTATTAAAGTTTATGTTGGATGTTGAGGTAATCGCGTTTGTACATTACATTTTCAGATCTTACGGAGACATTCTCATCTAGTAGCCTATAACTTTCAGATTTGAATTGTTTGGAAACAAATTATTGTGAGTTAAAATTGAAAGTAACAATTCATTCGATTGGTGATTTTATTTTCATAAATATTTTATTCAAGATAAGCGGTCTATTTGATAAATATATTTAATTAGCTATAACTTTCATTGAGATTTTTTACCAAGTTTCTATGGTACTTTCAGTAATCCTGTCATCACCAAAGATGGCAGTATGTAAAATTGTGTTAACACCAACATTTTTGTAAGATTGTGAAGCGTGGGTTTGTCAGGAGAAACACAAGAGCAAGCAAGGTTAATGTGGTTGGAGTGAAAAATATAAGAAATGTATATGGAAAAACTCGTATGGACAGTCTGTAATGAATGGGTACTGAAGGAGTACGATTTGAAAGGGAATCCAATAGGTTAATGTGAAAGAAGTGTCTTAAGTTGGTTTGGGCATGTTGAGAGGATTAGTGTGGATCGTGTGACGAAGAAAATAATATGAAGGTAGAGTGTTTGGATAAAAAGGAAGGGGGCAGGCCATGTAATAAATATAGCTAAATGTGTCAAAAAGAGAAAAATTAAGCGAGAATAAATGCACATGTATATCTCGGTATATGAAAGGACAAGGAAGTGTGGAACAAGTTAGTGAAAATGGATTAATTACGGAGTTGTTTTTTGAGCTATATGCACAGTTTCTTACTTACTTTATGGAATTAGGAACTTGAAAGTTCATTGCTGCACATCCAAAGTACGCTACCTATCCCTATATGGATCTAGTTCTATCCAGTACACCTAATTACACCCTATTCTATCTTGAGCTATTTATATCCAGTCCACCTCATTACACCCTATCCCCATCTTGAGCTAATTCTTCCAGTCCACCTCATTACACCCTATCTCTATCTCAAGCTAGTTATACCCAGTCCACCTCATTACACCCTATTCCTATCTTGACCTATTTCTATCCAGTCCACCTCATTACACCCTATACCTATCTTTAGCTAGTTCTATCCAGTCCATCTCATTACACCCTATACCTATCTTTAGCTAGTTCTATCCAGTCCATCTCATTACACCCTATACCTATCTTTAGCTAGTTCTATCCAGTCCATCTCATTACACCCTATACCTATCTTTAGCTAGTTCTATCCAGTCCATCTCATTACACCCTAACTCTTTCAGGTCCATTCTAATGTTATCCTCCCATCTAATTCTAGATCTTCCCAATGGTCTCGTCCCATTGGGTTTACCAGTTAATACTCTGAACAAGGTTATAAAATCTCCCATTCGTGCTGCATCTCCTGCCTACCATAATCTATGAGATTTCACTATCTTAACAGTGTCTGGTGATGAGTACAGGCTATGTAACCCACAATTATGTAACCTCCCCAGTCTCCAGTAGTAACATTAAAATTTATTTTTAAATTTAAACTTAGACAACCTTTTAAATATATTTAAATTTAAAAGGTTGTCAAATTTCAATATTATCGTCCCTCAAGCTTATTACTATGATAGGGTGGATTATTATTCAAGTTTGGTTTAGTTCCTTATTTAATAAACTCTACTCATATTTAAAGTAGTTAATACACATTTATTTTTATTGTACCTTGGGAATGAATTGTCCATCAAAGAATGCGTCTTTGGTGGCTCTATGAGGTGGGCACACTGGAGCGATGGTGTTAATACGACTTACTTCTGATAAAACAGCCTCAGTGAAGGGCAGACTGAAAGAGAAAACATCATTATATTATTATTATTTATCGCATGTGAACATAAAAATATCTATTGCACTCACATTTATGAACTCTGAAATCACATCAAAAAGTCTACTCGAAAACAATTTTAAATTTAAGACTTTACTAAATAGAGCATGTAAAATTAAGTTAGTTAATAAACAAATAATTGTAAACTCTTAAGTTAATACATTTTATGTATTGGTTAATAACATTTTATAATTTTGTAAACACTATTAATGTCTAATTTTCTCATTATTATAGACTTTCAATCCCTTATATACTATAATTTATTGTTTTACCTGAGCGGAATTCACAAACTAATCTCCACGGAAACTTCCACAGTGAGCATGTTAACTTCATGGACCTTACGATATCGTGTGGTTGGCCCAGAATAGCTCATTGTCAATATTAGGGTTCGGCCAGACTGACAAGCGTGTGAGTGGCGTGCGAGCGCGTAATTAGCAGATAGCTCTCGATAGTTGTTGACGAGGAGGCTCCAAATCTTGGCTCAGTGAACATGAGGGTGGTTTTTGACAAGTGATTTAGTGTTGTGTTTTCTCATTCTCTCTCCACGCTAATTGGTGATTATTATTTGTAAAGGCCTACTTTGATAATATTGAAGTATTTTAACATATCAGTTTTATACATATAGGTATGTTTATGATCTTACCAATTAAATGAGGCCGTTAGTAGCAAGTGTGCCAAACTATCGATATTAATGAAAATGTCAAATTGAGAAGTTTTTCTTGCATCAATGACCACAGACAATAATATTGCCTAGGCCTGTAAACTAGACTGTACCGGTAACACGCGCTCGCTCCATCTGGCAGTCTCATTACAACCAATTGTTTATATTTATATTTTAATCGCTCGCTCCAGTCGGGCCACTTCATTAAACCAATGTGTATATTTTATATTTTAATCGCTCGTCCAGTCTGGCCACCTCTTTACAACAATGTGTTAATTTATATTTTAATCGCTCGCTCCATTGGCACCTCTCATTACAACCCATGTGTTATATTTATATTTAGTCGCTCGCTCCAGTCTGGCCACCTCTCATTACAACCAATGTGTTCTATTTTATATTATAGTCGCTCGCCCAGTCTGGCCGTCCCCTTAGAAGTAATTTTTGACATTTGACCAATAGCCTAGTTTCTTATCCCGTTTATTAGAGCACTTTTAAAAAAAAATTTGTAGTCCACATGGGACTACTACTGGCATATCTGGCTAAAGATGAAACTCATGAAAATCTCGGGTCAGTTGATACCATTTATTAAATATTTGCCTTATACTTTTAATATACCTTGCCCTGTCTTCCAAAGATACTTTTCTGCTTCTTCCCACGACTCTGTCCAGTTCTCTTGCACTTTCTCCTGAATCTGTGGATGCAGCACCATGTACAGGAGACAGAACCCCAGAGTGTTGCTCACAGATTCTGCTCCGGCTCCGAACAGATCCATGCATGTCACGATCAAACCTTCCGCTGAGAAAATAACATTAGTTAGTTGGTCTAAACTTTGGGATAGATTCTCTTCTCACAGAGGTTTTTATAATGGGTGGACATTTTTATTTTATATCAATGTAGGCTGGGATGGAATAGCAGCTCAGTTTTGGAGTTTATTATGGAAGACTCGCTTTGCTCGTTGGGGGCTCTGCCCCCAAACCCCCAGTGAGTTTTCTTTGCTTGTGATTGTAAAATAATGTAAAGCGTTGTTTTGAACGTAACAACTTAAAGTTACCGATATTGTTTGTATTGTATATTACGACTTTAAAGTTGCTCCACCATTTCGAATTTTTTTGGGGGATTAAAAATTAGATTTTTTTAACTTTTTGGAATTTTCCCATCGGTTACAGGCTAGAAGCTATAAGTTTGCCAAATTTCAAGTTTCTAGCTAATCTGGAAGTGGGTAACATTAATGTCAGTGTGTGAGTGAGTGAGTGAGTGAGTGAGTGAGTGAGTGAGTGAGTGAGTGAGTGAGTCAGCCATGTGGCTTTATAGAGTTGTGAATAGGGACCGCGGGTTAAGGGCAGTGTTTTGCCGTTTTTATAGCAAAACTTTTTTTTTGTCAAATGAAATAAAATATCGCTCCAGAAGACACATATTGATTTAAATTTTCTTCACAGGGTGATATTAACAGTTATTAAATATCTCTCAAAGTATCTTAGCATCAGAAGAAAAACTTTTCAAATTAAGATAAAAAAATTGTCATTAAACTCCAGGAAGCCATTGCCAGATATTCATGAAAACTGTTAATATCACCACGTGAAGATAATTTAACTCTATGTTTCTACTCAAGAATTATTTTATTTATTTTGACCAAACCATATTTTTTTACAAAAACTGGTGAGGGTAAGGGTGTCGGACCTCTGTGTTGGAGGTCCGGGGTTCAATCCTTAGTCCGCACAGATTTACTGATTGCCAAACCCTTCCTTCACCTCTGACAAGACGTATATTAATCACAACTTGTGAATGTGTGTGGAATACCAGCCTCCACCGTGGTTCGGATCCCAGTTAAACTGTAGGTCCTCCATTTCATCTCACAATCACCTACCATTACACATTAGCGTATAACCCGAACGGGTAGTAAGACGCGGTGCTAATAATAATGATACAAAAGCTGAAAAATATTTACCTTAACTTGCAATCCCAACACTTCCACTTTCAGGTTTGGGTAGGTACAGGCTTTTGGTTTACTTTTATCTTTGATTTATCGTCCGATTATGAAACAAAAATTTTACTTAACCGTTTGTGATGTTTTGTTCATTTTTTATTATGCAATGATTTGTCATATTTTGTGAATTGAAATTCCTACAAAATCATAAAGTGGGTTTATTTTAGTACTTTTTTAATTGCGTAGTAAGAAATTAGATATTAAAGTAATGATCATATCTTTATAGCTCTAATAACTTTGGAATAATGCGTCACAGAACATCCTGCTCAAGATTTATACGGTGGAATTTGGTTAGTTCGAAAAATTGGATAGTTCAAATGTGTTTGAATTTTTCTTATTTTTTTATGTATGTATTTACTGTGTATGTTTGTTTTATATAGCATATATATATATAATATGTGGGTTTATATGTAGCATATTTTGAGGTTATTGATTTATTCTTTACTAGATGCCTAGATAGTCATGAATATCGTTAATTCGAATTCAGGCTATTTCGAATTCTTTTAAATATCCTTTGAACTTCAAACAAAAAAGTCTTACTGTATAATATTCCTAATAATATCCTACTCTCTAAATCTTGCACAACGCATTGAGACATATTACATAATATTGAATAAAAGGATTTGTCTAGTCCTTGTGAAAATTTCCTTTTCTTGTAAATAATTAATTTTTAAAATATTTTTTTATAAGAAGTGGCTGTTAAAAAAAATCAATTTAATCTTTACTTTTTTTTAAAAAAATTACAATTTTGATCATGGTTTGAATCAACTCAGTGGAAAATAAGTTTGAAAACTTTACCGTAGGAATTTACAGAAAAAGTTGACGTATTGTAAAGTTATTTGTTGGACCCGTGAAAGTAATCTTTCTTTGGGGGATTTTTTTTTTTCACAAGAACCGGACTCTAAGATAAGATAATACTTGGAAATAAATTAGTAATTTATTCTTTTCAGGTCTTAACTTATCTTAAACAAAGCCTCTTACATAAAAACTTTTTAGAAGGTTTTTATAAAATGTTAAGCCTACCAGAGCTACTTTTGTGTGGCTTGTCTTTATTATCAAGATTGTAAATCGATTACTTATATCTTTATTTATATGAAAAGAAGGTAACTATTTTAAGATAAAAACTTTTTATCTTATCTGAACAAATATCAACATAAACATGTTTACAATAAGAAGGTTACTGGGGGAAAAGGGGAAAAGTAACATTTCACACATTTTCCTGGACAACAAATTGTATAACTCAAACCCCATAAGGACCCCAAGAAATACTTTTATTTAAATGAATCTAAATAAGACAAATACCTCTTTTAACCATAATCTAATCTACCAGATAATGGATAAGATCAAGGTGGGGAGTGGCTACAGACGGATGAAGAGGATTGTTGACAGCAAAACCGTGTGAAGAGTCATTATGTGATGATGGCTTGCTGTCAGGCAGAAAAAATAAAATAATAATAATAATAATAATAATAATAATAATAATAATAATAATACTAATAATAATATCGTCATGTTGTGTTCTTTGTTCTTGGTTATCTCAGAATAATGGCGCTCACCAGTTTGCTCACATTTTGATAGAGTCACTCATTTTAAATATGTCTCGTATTTGACTGTTAAATAATTATATTATATATTGTTTTTAAAATACCTTCACTTTAGATTTTTAATTAATTTTCACACGTCTCGTACTTTGTTAAACAATTGCAGATCCGTTAGATACTAATTTATTTAGATGTATAGTTTTTTTTAAGCATTGTCTTACTACCCGTTCAAGGTACGAATTAATTACACTAAGGTGTTAGGGAGGAGGAAGGTTGAATTTCGAAGGGTGTGCCCGAGTTTGCTTGGAGAAAGAGATATTTAAAAACATAAAAAAAAAACACGCTTAGTACATCCGACCGACCATCGAAGTGGGTGTATATATATATATATATATATATTTCTATTTCTAAACGGTAATAATTGCTCTAAGATATATCAACCTTTATATTTCCTAGTAAGTGAATAATTATCATCATAATTATAAATTAAAGCAGTTAAGTTTAGCTGCGCGTTGAAACGGAAAAAAAAACACAGTCAACAAAAAATCATGCATGTTAGGTGCAACCATATAAAAGCCTACAATGAAATCACAAAAATTATATTAAAATTAGAAAGAGAAATCAAATTATAAAACGTCAACTTGGGTAAAAAAAAAGCGAGCACTGCATGAGGACTCAAAAATAAAACCCTGCCTTCAAAATATCCCCCATTTTGGGTAAGGCTGTGAAGATACGTGTAAAACTTTGCTAGTTTATATTTAACATGGGAAATTACTTTTTTTAAAATATAAATATTGTCCTCCGTGGCCATAAGAATATTGGTGTGATCAAAACGACACTGCTACAAACGTAAATTTGAAGAGAATTTAACTGGGCGTCTCAAAATGAAGCTATGTAAACTAACTAACTAACTAACTAACTAACTAACTAACTAACTAACTAATTATCTCTCTGACCTTAACTTGAAAGTTCATGTCCACCAGTACGTAAGCAGACCATCCAACCTTATGCTGAGACAACCTTTTCCGATACCTCACCTAACATCCAACCTCCTTCAAATGTATTTTAACAATATCCTTCTAACGACGTGTTGTTCTACCGAGGTATATTTTATGGCCCGTCTACAACCAAACGCACCCGTTTGTCGGATTCGCAACTACGCAATAACGTAATTTTGTCTGTCTACAATAGCTTACGCAAACACAATCGTATGTCGGAACTGTTGGACGCGCTTGTCGAGAGGAGATAAACACTGTCCATCTCTGGCGTTTATGTAGTTGCGTTGGCTTGCGTTCAGCCAATAAAAAACAAACATGGATGGAATACTAAAATCAAATAATATTAAGTTATTCGGTCTATGACAACAGCTCTTAGAAATGTATAGTTAAGAATACAGGATTTTCAATTATAATCATATATATATATATTTAACTATTTAAATATTTTAAAATATTAATTTCTTATTTGAAAACATTAATATGAATTTGATTTTTATAGTCATCTTTGCTGTTTGTTTCTATTGGTTGAAATTGTGTCTTGCGACTTTTCATTGTAGACCGTCTATTTTGTATTTAAGAGAAGCGTTAATTACAAGTGCGTTTGCGATTGCGTGATCGCGAGTCCGACAAGCGGTTATATTGGTTGTAGACAGGCCAGTAGCGTCAGGTTTCCCAACTAAAATGTTGTGTGCACTCCTGTCATCGACCATAAGTGTCACATGACCACTCCACCCCAGCTTGTACGCCTTGTTTATACTTAGTTTTTGGTTTCATACAAGCAATGAAGTTTTCCACTATGTAACTTTCTCCATTCTCCTGTTTGTTCGTCCCTCCTAGGTCCAAATATATTTATTAACACTTTGTTCTTAAAAAACTATTCATTTATTCTCTGGTACAGATTGAGAGACTAAGCTTACCATCCGTAAAGAACCACAGATAATATTATACCGCATGTATCGGAACAAGAAGCCATGCCTGTCTCAAACACCCCCTATTAGTTTCAGTCAATCAATACACTTACCAGTTGCGTGATGGGATTGGTTGACAAGGGAAGAAGAACTGGCCCAAATTATGTATTACATCTACCCTGAAAGATGGCGTAGTCTTACCTTTATTCATTACACCATGACCCTATCTTACAAGCTGTACCATAGTGGAACCTTTTAAGGTAAACTTGCTACCTTTCTAAGTAACCTAAGGGTAACTGTGAATTGTTGTCATTACAAAATAGAACACTCATCGGCAAGGCAAGGACGCTATGGAGCATGCCGTCTTTAGAAGAAAATTCCGAAACTTGAAAATTCCAAAATGGCGGACGAAACGTACAAATTAAGCCCGCTCTGGATGAAAATCAGTATCTGGGAAGTTCCCTGCTGTCTGAAATTTCTCCTGTCGCAAACAGGCCCAACCCTTAGTGTATGTTATAAAGTTTTAAAAATAATATTGCACTAAAGGTTGGATAAATCTAAAAATTAGATTGATCAACATACTAGAAAATGTAGAGTTCTCCACAGTTTTCTGAAGGCGCTGCTCTATGATATAAACATCAATAAAGTCTCGAGGGTTGTTGGCATCCAATGTTTTCTCATGTTCTTCGATAATTTTCTGAAATAATAATGTCAGGGATCAGGCAACAAAATAATTACTATGGTAGCAAACAGTGGGGCCTATATGTGTCAAAAAATTATTTATACATACATACATTTTATACATACATACATACATTTTTATACATACATACATTACATATCATACATCATACATACATACATACATACATACATACATACATACATACATACATACATACATACATACATACATACATACATACATACATACTACATACATACATACATACATACATTACATACATACATACATACATACTACATACATACATACATACATACATACATACATACATACATACATACATACATACTATACATACATACATACATATACATACATACATACATACATACATACATACATACATACTACATACATACATACATACATACTACATACATACATACATAATCATACATACATACATACATACATACATACATACATACATACATACATACATACATACATACATACATACATACATACATACATACATACATACATACATACATACATACATACATACATACATACATACATACATACATACATACATACATACATACACACACACACACACATACACACACACATACCCAAACCAACGTAAGATAGTTCCCATACATCCAACTACTCTCCGATAAGCATTCACCCTTCTGTCGATTTCATCATCGATCCTTCCATTTTTAAAGAACGTTCTGCCCAGATATCCACTTGTTCTAACATTTTTACATTAATACTAAGCTGACAATCATTTAATGATCCGGCCATATCACAAACTATCACCTTAGTTTTGGAGACGTCTACACGAAGATCCATTCTGATTCTCACCACATCCAAACAATTTAATGCATTCTGCATTTACTTTCATTCTCAGCCATTAATACAGCATCATCTGTATATAATATCACTCTCATATCCACAGTCCATTTGTACACCAACCACGTCCTAACAAGCATCCCTCATATACTTATCCATGAAATCATTGAACAACCATGGAGACATAACACAACCTTGTCTAACGCCCTGTTAAATGTCATAATATTCGCTCAAAGCTCCATCCACCATAACACACGATTTACTTACATCATACACCGCCTTAATTGCATTTACAAACCATGCACCTACACCATAACAACATTCCAACATTCCATAACATATTCCTATTCACCCTCTCTTACGATTTCTCCATATCAACGAATGCACAATACACTTTCTTTTTTACTGGCATAAATTTCTCAATAACTTCAATTTACAATATTATTCATTGTATATAATGTCTCTGCCTTTTGTCTAGAGAATATTTAATTTCAGCGTCAACATTTTGAGTACATACAGGAAGTAATAAATATTGATCTGGTTCAGATGCTATTAGTCTTCTTACCAATTCCAAAACAGGCATTCTGACTCTCAATGCTAAAGAAAACTTGTCGTTGTATTCGTCCAAAAGAGATTGATCAAGTCACAGGGCTGCTGATAAAACACGTGACTGTTAAGCCATTTTGTAATTTCTATGCAAATATATATAGCTTCAAACATTTATTTCAGACTCCTAAACCAGGTTATTTAACCCTACGTGTATCTTTAAAAAATCGGAAAGTGTCTAGAAGCTATTTAGAGTGATGGTCGTCTGGATTTTTTTAAAATTGAATATCTCTAGAAGTTATTTGGAGTGATCCTTCCCTGGCAAATTTTTGAATAATTTGAATAGCTCTACATGTCATTTGAGGTTTGATACAAGGCCATCTTTAAGCTTCATACTAAAAACTTCGAAAAATTTCGAGGTTAGGTTTGGGGGGGTTGAAGCCCCTAAACCCCCCTCCCTACGCCCATGTTAATATACCCTGTTTGTTGTAGGAAGGTATGTCTGAAAGGCCCTTTTCATCGTCAGAATTCTACTGTAAAGTGGTATTTTGGAAGGAGAAAGGACCTTACAGAATTTCCCTCTACACTAGACAAGGTGTAGATATGGAGACCTGTAGGTATTTTTGATTAAGGGATAACTTATTATCTATAAAAAACCGACGTTTTGAGTGCTCATTAGCTCAAAATAGTAACAAGGACGCAAATATAATTTAGGGCTTGTTAGCTGAAGATGCTTTAAAGTGTTATTTAATTTGAAACTTATATTTTCCGTGCCTCTCGATATAGACCATCCATCTCAATCAATGTATATTGTGAATAGGAATATGTTTAATTGAAGAGCATCTGATACAAATACATTATTTAACTGAATGAACTCACCTTCAAAAACTGTTGACTGCCATTATTAGTTTCCTTAACGATTGAATACCCACTGCTCTTTGGCATAATGTGTCTTAGAGCGGGAAATATGTTAATTATTCCACCAGAAGGGTCACCACTTCGAAACGCCTTGAACAAACGTTCAAGAATGTCCTTGAATTCCTTGTCGTCGTGCGAAAAACGTTTTCCAGCCATTACACACCACAAAACGTTCAGTACAGGAATATTGAAGAGTCCAGAAATCTGGAATGATTCATCAATAATAATTATTGAAGCTACTTAATTTTAGTTCTATTCCACTTTTTTTAAAGATCGAAACTGGGATAATATTTCAATTAACTAAAAGTAGCTAACTAGATAAAAGTGTATACCACGACCGGATATTTTAGTTTAATTTAAGTTTTATGTTTAGCATGCAAAAAAAAATCAATTTCTTATTTAAATGAAAGTACTTGTTGACTGAGGGATTGACTAGTTTCCTAGTCAGAACTAGTGCGCCTCAAGTGTGGCGCTATACTAAATACAGGATGACACCTATCTAGCGCAAGCGAAATGGGATTTTATTCGAGTTTAGGTAGGTGTCGTCTTATATTTAGTTTAGCGCCGCTCTTGGGGAGTAATAAATCTTACTTAGTGTCCGACCGAACATTCGGCTTCAGTTTCGGCTTCGGCCACCTTCGGCCCCCTTCGGCCCCCTTCGGCCACCTTCGGCCCCCTTCAACCACCTTCGGCCCCTTCGGCCACCTTCGGCCATAAATTGCACCCTCGGCAAAATAATCAGCTTTGGCCAAAATTTGAACGAAGGTTTCGCCGTAGATGAAGGTTCGTTTAACTTAGCTTACCTAATGTACGCTCGTGGGTGCGGCGCGGGAGCGGTCACATGACTAATGACAACTGACAATTGACAACTGAAAAGTCACTGCATGTTGGATTTCGGCGCCCAGTCGGTAGATTAGTCACTAGTCAGTAATGGAGACACGTAACATGTTATTTAAATAAACACAATCTTAAATTTAAAATTCAACAGAAATTTCACTGAACTTAAAAATAGGGATTTTTCACAATATATCCGATTTCTTTGGATTCGGCTTCAGTCGAAGGTGAAAAAGAAAACGAAGTTTGGCTTCAGCTTCGGCCAAAAAAATGACCTTCGGTCGGACACTAGTCTTGCTGAAACTTTCTCGATGGCAAATTCATGATTTTATCAAGTGTACCATCTCAGGTCAATGAACATTCCTAATCATCTCAAGTAAGAGCAGATGAATCATGAACTATTTGTAGTGATGTCTAAGGCAATTATATCCCTAAATGTGATAAAACAAGTGGAACATAATATTTATATTTTAAACACTGTATATAACCTATTAACAATCTGTCACTCATGTGGATCAACCCACCTCAGTAATTTCAGACGACTTTAAATGAGCCGTAAGTTCATCCACTTCCTCGTGCATAATACTTTCCATGCTCTTTTTACCAAAACCAAATTCACGGAGGTGACGTAAAGTGAATCTACGTTGCTCCACCCAAAAATGACCGTCGCTGAAGAACACACCTTGAAAATAATAAAACTAACATTACTTTGATTATTTGATAGCACAATCACTTACTCTATGGCATTAGTAACTCGTAAGTTCATTGTCGTACTTAAAAAACTACGCCAACTACCCCAATCTTTATCTAGCTCTATCTAGTCTATTACACCCTATTCATATCTGAGCTGGTTCTATCCAATCCACCTCATTACACCCTATCTTTATCTTGAGATAGCTCTATCCAGTCCACCTCATTACACCCTATCGATATCTTGAGCTAGTTACATCCAGTCCACCTCATTACACCCTATCGCTATCTTAAACTGGTTCTATCCAGTCCACCTCATTACACCCTATCTTTATCTTGAGATAGCTCTATCCAGTCCACCTCATTACACCCTATCTTTATCTTGAGCTAGTTCTATCCAGTCCACCTCATTACATCCTATCTTTATCTTGAGATAGCTCTATCCAGTCCACCTCATTACACCCTATCTTTATCTTGAGCTAGTTATATCCAGTCCACCTCATTACACCCTATCTTTATTTTAAACTGGTTCTATCCAGTCCACCTCATTACACCCTATCTTTATCTTAAGCTAGTTCTATCCAGTCCAACTCATTACACCCTATCGCTATCTTAAACTGGTTCTATCCAGTCCACCTCATTACACCCTATCGATATCTTGAGCTAGTTACATCCAGTCCACCTCATTACACCCTATCGCTATCTTAAACTGGTTCTATCCAGTCCACCTCATTACACCCTATCTTTATCTTGAGATAGCTCTATCCAGTCCACCTCATTACACCCTATCTTTATCTTGAGCTAGTTATATCCAGTCCACCTCATTACACCCTATATTTATTTTAAACTGGTTCTATCCAGTCCACCTCATTACACCCTATCTTTATCTTGAGTTAGTGCAATCCCGTCCACCTCATTACACCCTATCTTTATCTTAAGCTAGTTCTATCCAGTCCACCTCATTACACCCTATATTTATTTTAAACTGGTTCTATCCAGTCCACCTCATTACACCCTATCTTTATCTTGAGTTAGTGCAATCCAGTCCACCTCATTACACCCTATCTTTATCTTAAGATAGTTCTATCCAGTCCAACTCATTACACCCTATCTTTATCTTAAACTGGTTCTATCCAGTCCACCTCATTACACCCTATCTTTATCTTAAGCTAGTTCTATCCAGTCCAACTCATTACACCCTATATTTATTTTAAACTGGTTCTATCCAGTCCACCTCATTACACCCTATCTTTATCTTAAGCTAGTTCTATCCAGTCCAACTCATTACACCCTATCTTTATCTTAAACTGGTTCTATCCAGTCCACCTCATTACACCCTATCTTTATCTTAAGCTAGCTCTATCCAGTCCACCTCATTACACCCTATCTTTATATTGAGCTAGTTCTGTTCACTCCCCATCTCTTTCAGTTCCATTCTAGTGTTATCCTCCAAACTGCGTCTAGGTCTTCCCAATGGTTTCTTCCCATTTGGTTTGCCAGTCAATACCCTGAACACGGTTCTATAATCTACCATTCACGCTGCTTGTCTTGCCCACCTTTATTTTTGGAGCTTTATTATCCTAATAATATATTGTGATTAGTACAGGGTATGTAAATCATCATTATGTAACCTCCTTTAATTCCAAGTAACCTTATGCCTTTTAGGAATATATAGTTTTATATATATAAATATATTTCTAAGCACCTTGTTTTCGAACATCCTACTTTTTTCGTCTTGCAAGGTAATATTTTTTAGTGAATGAATAAACTTAGCAGAATATATATATTCATCATCATCAATAAATGTTAGTTGTAACTGTGCTCAATATAACCTATGCCATCTAAATGAAATTGGTTAGTACCTAGTCTCTTATTGAATGACCTTTCTTTGAAAACAAACGTATCTGGTCGTCCTTGAAACTCTTCCCGGCGAAGCACTTCTTGGACTGCTCTTGGTCCGCAAACAGCCACCACTGGTTGTGAACCCATCATTAAACCTGTCAAACTCCCGTATGTCTGCTGCCATTCCAACATGCTCAGATGGATATTCTTTTTAGGCACGGAAAGCAGAGAACCAATAAATGGGAAACATGGTGGACCTGGAAGGTGGAAGAATAGAATGCAACTAAACTGGTTGTTATAAAATTATTCTTGAACCTGTAATGTAATAACGGTAGAAATTTAAAGTTATAGTGTAGGGGACATGAATTAAGAACAGTGTGTTTACAGTTTTTATTTTAAAACTTTTTTTTTGACGAAAATAAATAAGAATTTTGCTTCATTACAAACAAAGAGTTTAATTTTCTTCACATGTTGACATCACCTAAATATCTGTCATGAGCATAGCGACATTAGATGAGAAACTTTTTAAACGAAAATAAAATAATGTGGTGTGGCTGTGTCATGGACACGGCCGTGTGTTGTACGTGAATACGTTTAAACTTAAACGAACATCGTAGCTTCTCCGAGTCAAAAGTTATACTAATTGCAAATCCCGATACGCAGCAAAATAACCTCAAAATGGCGGCGCTTCCCCTTTCACCGCGGCGGATGCGTCACTGTTCTCGCTTATCGTAATGAATTATTTAATCCTTTAGCTATCCAGTGGTATAATTTAATTTTGGATGTAGAGGAAAGATTCAAACTACAACACCAAACTGTATCCCCCGATTTTGTTATCATTAGGTTTTTTGGATTGCCCCCGTATGGTAGCAAATTTAAAGATGTATTCACGTCAAAAAGTTATAATTCAATTCAAGGTCACCGATGTCAGATATTCAACAACTGTTGATATCACCACGTGAAGAAAATCAAACTCTTATGTTTGTAGTGAAGCAATATTTTAATTATTTTGACCAAAATATGCCTGACATAAAAACTTTAAAAACACCTTTTCTCACGTCCCCAACACTCCTATGTTAAGGAAAAGTAGTATTTTGAAATTAATATTTTAATAAAGTTTAGTTAGGCCCTAATGACATAATTATCTCCTTACTATAATGAATACACCTGCTTTGGCAGGCACCCTGACCCAAATGTCATGTCTAGTATTATATTGATTTTTCATTCGTGTGCTTGATTTTAAACCAATATATCTCGATTTAGTGCTTTAGTGTGTTTCCTCACCCTTATTGTGGGTTCACCACGTTCGCCGAAAAACAAGAGCAGAACAGAAACAAAATCACGTGATTAGCTTTAAACCGACCCCAAGATTTCTGTCTCATCGTTGCCAGCTGTTCTGCTAAAGTTCAACTAATCTCTATTTGGTCCGCTCTGTCTTGAGATCTTCGGCACGGGGGAACCAATAGTATCTTAAAGACAACTATATCACATGAGTGCTCAAGCTCATTTGAAAGCGCATGCGCTGTAGAGCTAGAATCAAACAGACAGCTTCGTTTCTGTTTGTGAGGAGATTTGAAATAACCCGTTAATGTAAAGCGTGTGTATCGATGTATTGGATTGTGCCAACCTTATCCTTTATACATTATTAATAATATAGTAAAATAGTCCTCCGATGCTAATTTTGAACCAAATCGCTAGAACTATTTTCTAAAAAGTCAAAATTTACAAAAATCAATAGTTCGTTAACTAATATTTTTTTTTTTTTTAATTTCTTTGGAAAATCAAAGGAATATAACTATTTTTAATACAATATATTAACAGATACCCATTTCGAACCACATCGTTGAAGCTATTTTTTTTTAAATATTCAAATAATAAAAAAATCATTCGTACATAAGCTACCCATAACTAAATTTTCTCCCAAAAAACAAGTGTACACTGCTATTTGTCATGTAAAAGAAAACTTTGGTATGTATTTTAAACATAATCATTGTTAGAGCCATTTTTCAAAAATTTGGAATCAAGAAAAATAGCTCATCATTAAATTACACTTAATTGAAAGGATAAGGTTGTGCGTTATAATTTGAAAACATACATTGGGAGAATGATCTAAAATAATATATGTCTATCCACTAGAAAATAAAATATGTTGATAATCAGCTGTTTAAAGTTTGCATTGCAATGCATTAAATATGGGTAAAGCCCCGTAAAAATGTCGCGACGCGATGAATCGAAAAGTGACATACAAAGATGGAATCAAGTACTTTTCCCTTTGATAGTTTGTAGATATGATTTACAATGTTTACGAAAATCGAAATAAAACGAAATTATCCTTTTACACAAAATCCTCCTATAAAACAAAAAAACACCGCTTTTACACAACAAAAAAAAAATCTTTAAATAAACACAAAATTAAAAAAAATTAAGCAGAAATTTTGACCAATCTGTAATTTGATTAGTATTTTGTAGTAGTTTAGGCTAACCTTTTGATAAAAAAAATTGTGAAATATGCAGACAAACTTGACAGAGAATTTTAAAGAAAATATATAAGGTTTCAATAGTACATTTTAATATTGTATACATTGTCTCAATATGTAAATAATACTTAAGCACTTCAGATAATATGTAATTTTGAATAAACACGAAATAACACCGAAGAGTGAGTTTTAAAAAACAAAATTTAACTAAAAATAAAACAATTTTTACGGGGCTCTAAGCATGGGTCAACATATGGCGTGTGAATTGCTTTGATACTAAAAAAAATAATTCTGCTCTATATTTTCGGCGAACGTGTGAATCAAGCTTTATTGTGGTTTTCCACCCACTCTTTCCAGGCAAATGTTTTCAGTATCGCTTACCTGGGGGGTAGTTTTTTGGTTTGGCGTTGACCCACAAGTAAATTGTGTAGATAACTCCAAGTGTTACCGCTAGTATCGCTAGCATTATAGAACAATGGCTTCAAGATGAAATTACCGCAGAACTAGAACACAACGAATAAAACATGTGTTACATTTTGTTTAGTAATGGCGGCTTTTTAATTTGGGTTGCTGAAGCATGACTTTTCGTTAATTTTTATGGTTTATGGTTGTTTTAATTTCAATAACAAATCCTATATATTATTTCTGTTGTCAACATCCCTTTTTCTCAACTAATACAAAGCCTACAGCGATGAATAAGGTATCAGTGGATAGGACTTTTTACCGACTTCTGACATAGCATACTCAGTTTACGTTAAAACACATTGTCTGTTTAAAATTTAAGTTAAAATAAAAATCTAACAATATTTTTGTATCAATTACCAAAAGTAAGCTCTCGTTGCTATTTTGTATATACACTTCGCTGAGTATTTAATTTCAACAACGTAACAAAAGACTAAATCTTTTTTTTTTGGGGGGTGGTAAGGGGGGTGGAGGGGAAGGTTGAATGTTGCGAAAGTTTCGCAAGGGGGTCTATTTATACCAAGAAAAATTAAAAATACATTATATTTTGTCAATTCAAAAGAATTCTCAAACATTTTTATAGAAAATTGACCTGATTTACTTGGAGAATCTACTCTACTGGATAACAAACTCTTACTGAAGTTAAAACAATTTTTTCAAGGTGGGGTCAGGAGATAGGTTTATGCTATTTCTCAACTAAGGGATCTTTAAGTGCAGAACTATAGTGTGAAAGGCTAAATTCAACGTACTTTATATATTTTCTAATAACTATTGACAATTGACATTGTAATATGTAATGGGACTGTTGTAGAAGAATGGTGGTGTGGCTAAAAATAATGAACAATATCGGCACAACTCTTGCTGATGGCTTGCTTTAATTTAGGAATTATATTTTTTATGTCGGTGGCAAAGATCATTTACCCCCTTCCCCCCCAACCAACTCCCCAAGCAAGCTTCTCACCCCAAGCGGCCAGTTATTACACCAGGGACCAGGGAAAGGCTTTGATAGGTGTAGAGTTGTGTAAGTGGGGGCGAGTTTCGAGAATGTTCTGGTTGAATCTCTTATCATGTTTGGAGTGAGGAAGCTTTGCCCAGTTTATTGCGTGTCAGTTGAAGGGACACATTTGTTTCGGGCAAAAGGTGACCCCGCCCCCCCCAGTTTACCATGTGTGTAACCAGTTCAATTTGTAAAAACACTTAATAAAGTGATTTATTTATATATTAATCCAGTTTAGTTGATAAGCAATAAAGAGGATGGCAATCTAATATGCTAATTAATTAATAAAAATTTACCACAGTTGCGGTTTGACAGGGAAAAGTTTGAACGTAACAATGGCTGAGTCTACGGGATATTCCTTTTTTAGAAATTATGTCTCTGTATTTTATTTCTTGTGTTGTGTTGGATGCAAAATTGATTAATTTTGTGTATTGGGTGCACTTCCTTTAAATCCAACCTGAACCCGCCTCGGTGGAGTAGTTGGCTAACGCGCTAGTCGTGTTGAGCTCGACCGCCGAGGACGGGAAGATCGAGGTTCGAATCTCGGTCGGGTGAACTGGGGGTGGTTTTTCCTAAATGGTTTTCCACTCTCCCTCCACGCAAATGCGGGTTCACTTCATCTATATTCAACCTTCCCAATTCATAATCCATTAGCGTAATTAGTACATATGCGTATAGCCTGGATGGGTATTATGACATGGTGCTAAAAATAAATTAAATAAATTGTACTACGACATAATCGCACACACTTTTTCATATTGTGTATTATGACTGTGAAGATAATTAAAAAACATTTTTTTTGAGCACACTAACCTTAATATGTTCTCCTCATAAAAACAAACACACAATTTTGTTGATCAAAATATTAACTTTTTATGTTTTACATTTTAAAGAAAACGGTTCTTCTATTATATTACACAAAATTCATATTTCCAAAACATTATTTTTGTTAACTACCATGAAATTATTTGTTTCTAAAAATAAAAACGTATTCTTATTTTTCATGAAAACTAATCTAAGATTCACATTTTGAATTCAATCTTTAAGGGTAAAATTCCAAAAAATTCAAATGATATAAAATTTGTCGTAAATAAACTATCCTTATATTAATTTAGTTTATATTAATAAAAATACATTATTAATGATATAGTAAAATAGTCCTCCGATGCCAATTTTGAACCATATCGCTAGAACTATTTTCTAAAAAGTCAAAATTAAAAAAAAAATCTATAGTTCGTTAACTAATATTTTTTTAAAAATTTCTTTGGAAAATCAAAGGGGTATAACTATTTATAATACAAAATGTTAACAGATACCCATTTTGAACCAAATCGTTGAAGCAATTTTTTTTAAAATATTCAAATAATAAAAAAAAACACTCGTACATAAACTACCCATAACTAAATTTTCTCCCAAAAAACAAGTATACGTTGCTATTTGTCATGTCAAACAAAACCTTGGTATGTATTTTAAACATAATAATTGTTAGAGCCATTTTTCAAAAATTTGGAATTAAGAAAAATAGCTCATCATTAAATTACAATTAATTGAAAGGATAAGGTAATTTTTTTTGGTGATATAGTCCTATATAATCTAAATATAAATTTTGAACAAAATCCATCAAACCATTTTGGATCCGTGACCAGGGACAGACAGACAGACAGACAGACAGGCAGACAGAATTTTAAATTCCATTTTTTTGGCTTCCTGTTCGCATAAAACGTTAGTATTCATCACAATCTTGAGATCTATTTTTTAACTATCACACTATTTTCTTTTTATAGCAGAAAGGGAAAATAGATACATGGAGAGTGTTTGATATGAAAAATAAAACTGTACATTTGTTTTTCAAGAAATAATTTGTTTAGAGTTGGTATAATAATGATGTTTAGAAAAAAATTAAATATTTAAAAAATATCTTTAACGATTTGTTTGAAATGGATATCTGGTAGTTTATTATAATATATATATATATATACACACACACACACACACACACACACACACACACACACACACACACACACACACACACACACACACACACACACACACACACACACACACACACACACACACACACACACACACACACACACAACACACACACACACACACACACACACACACACACACACACACACACACACACACACACACAACAAGGGAAATAAATGGTACGGCGCACCGCACAGACTTTCTCTCTCTTTCTATAAACTCGTAAGATTTCTGAACGGAATAATGTACATTGTATCATCACCACTCCACATAAGAACACGCATAAAATAATATACAATGATATAGAATCAATGAGAAAAGAGGCGCATCTTTGTCCACCTAAGAGAATTTCAAACAGTTTAATGTCTTCCACAAGGGTCAAGACTTCGTTTTAAATTTCGATTCTGGTTAAAATTTTAACATTTTATAAGGTGTTGCAGATCTTCAAGTCATCGCATTGATATTTAATTATTCATTTATACATTTTGACCAATAAAAAATGTAAATATTGACTATTGAGTTTAAAATGGAGATAGATCATTGCTATGCAAACATTTCTCCTAAGAGATTTAAAGAAAAATAACATAATTTTTTAGATACTTATATTTAATTACTCTATGGCATTGGAGAATTATTGCGTTAAGACTTAAGTAGTATATGTTTACAACTAAAGTTCACAAAATTGTATTAATATATTTGCAAATATCTCAGAAACGGTTGCTTTTATAAAAATATATGTCAAAAGTTTTTTATTTCTAATAGTCCTACAATTTTGCAATGATAAGTTGTTTAGTTTCTCCAATAGTTGTGGAGATACGGAAATTAACGCTTCTGTAATGTACCCTAAAAATCATTTTCATAGAAAAATGAAAATAGCCAGTTTATTTATAATCTTAATCAACGCCTAGATACGAATTTTTATCAAAATCGTTTGAGCAGATTTTGAGAAAACCAAATTTTTCTCTTTTCGCCCTTCAGTAAACTACCCTTAATTTTAAGTTTTAATAGACACACAGACAGACGGCATTGCAAAGACTATTTTTTAGGGTTGTGGGGGTCATGAGACGTCGAAATCCATCAACATTTCAGGTTAGTTTTTTTTTACGGTCGCAATACTTAAGCTTTAATGTCCAAAAAGCTAAAAATATATATATAATTGCGTATAGAATGAAAATTATTGATTTTATAAAAATATGTTTCGAATAAAATATTTGTATTATAAATATATATACATATTTGTAATGCTAAGTAATTTCATATCTCAAATAGTTTCGGAGCTATTTAAAAAAATGTTAATTGACGCATCAGACCGGAGCCCTTAAAGCGATTTTGCTGAAATATTGAGAGTAGCCATTTTGTTTGGAATATTTATTAATATTCATAAATGAAATTTAATCAAAATCGTTTGAGCCGATTTTGAGAAAATCAACTTTTTCTCTTTTTTCCCTTCAGTAAACTACCCTTAATTTTAGGGGTAGATATCCAATTCCAAAAACCCCTCGGGGCAACCCTATGAAAACCCTAGATATCAAGTTTCAGCTCAATCGGTAAAATAGTTTAGGCTCTAGTTGGAGGTACAGACAGACAGACAGACAGACAGACAGACAGACAGACAGACGGAAATTCAAAAACCACTTTTTCGGATTCAGGATGTCATGAAACGTCAAAATTCATCAAAATCTCGAGTTCGATTTTTTTGACGATCACCATACTTTCTCTACCTGTAAGATAGAGAGAAAGTAAAAATTATATTTTTACCTTAAATTAGTTTACTCACTACTAATTTTTGAAAGGTTTGTACTTTTTTTGGAAATATCTACAATAATTTTGTTTAGAATTAATATCTGAGGTATATATTACACTATAAATAATTATGTATTTTTATTTTTCTAAAACATATTAATTTACAGGTAGTTTATTTATGACAAATTTTATAAAATGTAATTAAAAACAAAACTACCTTGAATATTTGGTTTAGATTGGATTTCAAGGAATGGCTTTTCATGATAAATAAGGATATGATTTTATTCACACAAATTAAAAATAATTTAAAGTTGGTTTATAAAAAAACAACTGATTTTTGAAAATTGCAAATTCGTTAAAATATTTGAATAGTTTGGTTTAAAATGTATATATGAGGATTTTATATCTGTTTTGATTAATAAGATGATGTTTTGTTTTTATGAGGAAAATCTACTCAAAGGTAGTTTACTGAATACCTATTTTTTGAAAAATAAATTTTTTCACCTACTCCAAACTTTGTACCTTCATAATGCAAGATTAACATATTTTGTTATCAAAATATAAAATAATGTATTAAATAATAAGTTTTAAATGAGAATCCTTTAGTTCAAGGTGAATTTCACTCCACTAGTAAATGAGAAAATTCGTACGATTGTGTCGTACCATATTTATTTGTATATGTTGGGGTGTTGTGGAGAATGTTTGTCAACATTACTGAAAAATGTGTTAGAACATATATATGACCACATACTGTTTGCAGAAAGTCCACCATAAATACCTGATTATTGTAAGAACAGCACACAACTACGATGTCATTAAACTTGCTCTTCTATCAAGAGTGTTTATACGACTGAAGCTGTCAGATCTGGATATGTAATCTGAGTATTTGTTAGATAGCTGTTAATGATGAAATATTATGATCCGTTACATAACGACTTACGACACGGAGATCAAGGTCGTAACTGACATACTAAAAATACCAAGCTTACGCAAGGTCATATCTATTAACTGAATAATAAAGTATGACTCACACCACGGTCTTCATTGTCGCCAACTTAAATAATTTCGCGCTAGAGCTAACTCCCCCCTCCCCCCCAAATGGAGTCCACCGCTTTTCGTAAGTTTAACTCTTTGCAAGTACAAAATGGAACAATTGCGTTTAGATATGGACATTTTTCTGTACACTTTCCGGAAAATTTTCCATAGTGGTGGCTTGCGGCCAAACAATTAGGGGAGGTGGCACCTAGAGCCTTAAAAATAGTGTGTTGGGGAGACGAGATGGGAGGGTGGGGATTAACGGGGGATAATGTTATTATTAAATACTTAAGCCAACTTTCAAATTATTTTAATTATTTTATTGATGGTATACTGAAAATATAACCCAAACATGGTTTTAATATTTAGTGAGTATATGTCTATTCCAAACGGCCGGTGATACGCGGGGATAAAAATAAATAAATCATATAATCACAAAATTACCAGTGTAGCTATTAAAAAAAAAATATAGGTCTACGACTCGCATTCGCACGTTCATAGTTTTAATTCTTGTTTTGTGAATAGTCAATTTAAAAAAAATGCTTTCAGGATATGGTTTGTGTGTGTATAAAATAAAAGTTTGATGAATATTTTGAAACAATCGAACACATTTTTGAATTTAAAATATAGCTCTAAATATATTTGCTCTGAACCTTTCCTCAAATTTATTTTTTATAATATATATACAAACTACACTAGTTCAGTCAGGATGAGAAGGTAGAATTTAGAGGAATTATATCCACATTTTTGCTGAAGTAGAGTGTGTAAAACAACTTTATAAAAAACACCTCTAGTAAATCTGGCTAAGAATCGTAAACTCAGGTAAATAATGGCTAAATACTATCTACGTAATACTATTACTGCTCACCGGATCGGGTTAGTACACATGGTAGTTGTAAACTTGTACTGAATCAAGTGTTACTGAAACCTCGCCAAGGTGTACTGGTCACAAGACGATCCAAAAATAAAAATTTAAAAAGTTTAAATGCTGAGATTTTTGTGCTTTTAATGAATTTAATTCTTAGTTAATTTTGGCACTGCATAGTTTTTGTTTTGAGGTATTTAATGCGCACTTTTTGAAACGACTTTATATCAGCACACAACTTCTATAGGCCTACTAACTTAATTCTTTAATAAACAAAACATATCAACTTCCAGTCCTTGGCCGTTAATTTATCACTGGGAAAGAGGTACCCACATTTCAACAATGATATATTTTTTGGCCATGCCGGGAATTAAACCCGGGACTCTTAGTTGACGAGCCAAACTCGCTACCGACTGATCTAATGTGTCGGACGTAACTTCTTCATTCTATGAATATAATTTCTGCTGTCCGTGCGAAAATAAATTAAAATCTGGATTCTTCCTTTTAGATTCTTAATAGATTAATGTAATAGGGAATGTTTTTGACCGCAAGAATCTGTTGAGACTCAACATTTTGTGTTTCGCTGAGATAAAAAAAAAGGGTTTTTAGAATTCTGTCTGTCCCCTTGTATTTTTTTACCTGGGTCTACGCCCTAAACATTTAGATTGATTTATTACGGTCATATCTCAAGACTAAATCGTTATTTTAGTTCTAAATTTAAAATTAAGGTAATGTTACTTAGGAATTATTTTTGAAAATTCTAAATTAATAGGAAATGTCTTTAAGAATATTTGTTCAAATTAAATTTATAAAGTAAGTTTTACATGTTAAGTAACGCTTTATACTTTTTTTTAGTGTATTAAAAAATAGTTTACAAATGATTTATTTTTGAAAATTCTAAATTTTTCAAATATATCTATAACAATTTTGTTGAAAATCGGAATTTAGGGAGTTTTTCTTAATAAATAATATGTGTTTATTTTTCTTAAACTAATCACATTAAAGTAGTTTATATATAAACAGTTTTAGAAAATTTGAAATTTTTATAAGTGATTTTTACAAATTTGGTTTTAAATTTTTATGTATATGAAATGTTTCAAAGTATTAAAAAATATATATTGATTCATAAGTGACATTTTATCCATGGTTAGTTTATTGAAAACTTTGTTTCAAACTAAATGAGAAGGTACACGATTGTGTCTACCATTGATTTTTAATAGTGATTGTTGAGTTGGAAGTGGTTCTGTCTATTTTGAGGCTCCTGTAATGAAAAGTTTCGTTTTATCTTGGAAAAAAAAAACCATAAAAAAACCCCACACGTCTCACATAATTTTGACTGTATTTTTGCATACGAACTAAAATATTTATCTAGCTTAAATCAGTAGTTAAAGTGTTACCAGATACCTACACATTAAAGTTTCCACTTCACCAACATTTTTATAATCATACATCAAATTCTAAATTTACAAAAAATTCATTATTTTTTTAAATAAATACAAAACGGGATAAGGGTGTAAATACTCAGACCAAAACATAAAAATAAGTCGGAAACTTTTTATCATTAAAGGAATATAACATTAAGAGATAAGTTAAAATTATTTATTAATGGCCATTCCTTTTATCAGTGCACTTAGACCGCCAATGCGCTTGCCCTCTGCCTCCTCCTTCAGTTCCCAGAATGTTCTTCTTTCCTTCAAATCATCCAATATTTGAATCCTCCTCCTTCCTAAGCTTCTCTTTCCCTCAACTTTCCTTCTATGACGTCGTGCAGAAGACAGTTCCTCCTAAGGATGTGTCCGATCCAGTTTGCTTTGTACCAAGGAATCACATCCAAAATGGTTCTCTTCTCACCCACTCTTCTTAGGACTTCTCCATTTGTCACCCTGTCTGTCCAAGTTTCTGCTCCATAAAGCGCGATGCTCCAAATGTAGCATTTCATCAGTTTTTTCCTCAGTTCCAAACTCAACTTGCTGCTCAGCAATAACCTCTTCTCGTCGAAAACTTTCTTGGCCATGGCGATCTTCGACCTAACTTCCTTGGTGCAGTAGGCATACTTTATCAGCAGACTTCCCAGGTACTTTAACTGAATTAATTTCTATAAGGGAAACATTTATTTAAAACTACCCCCTACCCTCGACATAAAATGACATGCAGCAGTGGAGGAAATGGCTTTACTGTGTTCGGTGGCTCATTCACATCTATAGCTGCACAATGTCACCAATACTTCTTGAGCTTTCATTAGGGCATTGCTAGATGTTCCGCATGCGTGGTACAGAGCTTCGAGCATGTCTTGTATCCAGTCTAGTTTATGATAGCTCTTGCTTTACCTTCCATTTAGAGATTGACAAGATGGAGTCCAGATTAAATTTCAATTGTATATAACTTTATAATATTAAAAAAAAAACCCAACTATTTTCTCTCATTACCAGTTGTAGCACTTGATGCTACCACACCTTGTTACAGGTATTTCCCATTTTGAAGTTCCCGTGGTTTTAAGTGTTTGCGAACGTTAGAAGGATTCCAAAACTTTTCCCCAACTCGTAAATCTTTTTTCAAACTTTTGCGTGGAATGTCTACACGATTCTTTGCGATTTATTGGTAGCGTGTAGAACTTGAGATAACGAATATTGATCTACGTAGGTAGAGTTCGTTCCTATCTTAGCTTTCCTGTTCCTTACACTTCCAAACTTTCGACAGATTAAAGCCAAAAACACTCCTTGGATTTACTTTCTTACTGAATGGATCAAATATTCCAGTTCTAGCTTGGAAATTCATGAACCTTCAGTGCAACATTCCAGTGTTATTATTTATAGAGAATTTTAGTTACATTATTTTGTTTCGGAGCCCAACTTACTGTCCGAAATTAATCACATTAATGGTGGTAGTGTAGAAGGTAAAATTTAGAAAAAAAAATACCAAAATTTGAGTAGTAGAAGAGTAAGAAGCTATTTAGGAAAAAAAAACACCTCATTAAATCCGGCTGGGATTCGAACACCCCCGACCCTTTATGTCACTGAAAAACCAGATTAGACGATATTGATCACGTATGATTACAAAAAATAAATTATTGCATTTTGAATCATAGTATAATTCTTTCTTGATTAAACTATTGGAAATGTGATATTAAATTTGCAATTTTATACAAAGGTCCACGGGGGAGGGGGGGGGGGTAATACCCACTTCAGTGATCATGCGGATAAATCTGTCAGTCTTGTCTCATTTGTATTGGTGGATGCAGGTAGGTTGGGGTTCAAATCCTGGTCAAGTTTACTGTAGATCGCAGAGCTAGAGAAAATAAAAAACAAAAATAACTTTATATTATGATTTTTAGCAAGTTATTAGTATGATATAGACTTCATTTTCTTTCTTCTACTAGAAGGGAACTATACTCAAACTGTTGTATTTCTTAGGAGCGTGGCAGTTCTGTATCTTCTAAACCGCTAAAACAATATTTAATTATCTTAAAAATGTTCCGTCATGACCCTGATAGTAAGATACTTCATATGATTGAGGAAGGCTAGATCCATATTTCTAACAATTTAATTTTATCTTAAAACAGTAACTTTTCTCATTAAACGCTTTTTAAAATCAGCTAAAATCACCTTTTTTCAAGATTTTTATAAAACATATAAAGCTTATGCTAGGTTTTTTTTGTATTCAATAGCGACACAAACCACTTCTTAGATAACGTGAGATTTGTGGACGTCTGAAAATGATGCGAGTAAAACATAAACCACCGACCAGTAGCTTGAACGTCACCGCTGATTTATTTAAATAGCGATCCACTCACGGGGACCACTGTTTTCCAACCGGTCTGCGACACGTCCGTGATTGGTCACTGGAAACTCAACACGCCAATCGCCGGGCTAGCTCAGCTACAAACTCAATCATCATGACTGGACAATTATTGAACATTTAATGTACTATTAAAGGTAGCTTTCTTTCTACATTCCGTACAACGTTATACATTTTGTGTTAGTTTGTTGAATTTCCTTTTCCGCGATGAATATTCTTTTATTATCACTATCATCATTATTATTACTATGCAGTTTATATTATTTTCAATGTATAAATAAATCCTAGATCATCTTTGGTTACGTCTCCTATATCTGTAATAATAATATAATTTTTGTATATTATTTCTGTTATCAACATCCCTTTTTCTCAAATAATACGAAGCCTACAGCGATGAATAAAGTATCAGTGGATAGGATTTTTTTACCGACTTCTGACATAGCATACTCAGTTTACGTTAAAACACATTGTTTGTTTAAAATTTAAGTTAAAATAAAAATCTAACAATATTTTTTTTATCAATTACCAAAAATAAACTCTCTCTGCTATTTTGTGTATACACTTCGCTGAGTATTTAATTTCAACAACCCAACAAAAAGACTAAATCTTTTTGGTGAGGGGGGGGGGGGGGGGTCGGAGGGGAAGGCTGAATGTGTGAAAGTTTCACAAGGGTTTACTGGTAAATATTAAATACTCAAGAGGCCGGAAGAAGGTGCTCGCAGCTATATCGTACGAAGCTGATTAAAATTCCTCCACTTTTGCGTAGCAACCTGTGCGATACATAAGTTCACGACCTCAATCACTAACCAGTCCGCTCACATATTTTGATTAGCTCCGTCTCTGTGGGCGAAAGGCCTAAGGTGGTCTTGTAGAGGACGTAAGTTTAGGTCGATTTTTGCAGTTTTTATAGCAAAACTTTTTTTTTTGCCAAAATAAATCAAATATTGCTTCTCTACAAGCATATTAGTTTAATAATTCTATTCACATGGTGATATAAACAGTTGTTAAATATCTGTCCAGTGTATCCTGGAATTTAATGACAACTTTTTCTCTTCATTTAAAAAGTTTCTCACCTAATTTTGCTATGCTCATGACAGATATTCAACAACTGTTAACATCACCCTGTGAAGAAAATTAAATTCTTTGTTTCTTCTGAAGCAATATTTGATTAATTTTGGATATAAAAAAAAAAAATTTACTTTAGAAACACCGCCATTTTCTCGTGTTCTTTAGGCTCACACTTTAATAATCAGTGCTAATAGTAAATATCGCCTATTATTGTTTAAATATTTAACCGTGTCGGCTTGATGTAATCAAATACTGACCTCTTTATTTTTTTTTGATTTGCAACTTTGATTAGCTTCAGGCTACGCTGTTATAAAATTAACATTCTGAAAGCTTCGATGATTTTTTTTCACATCAGTGATAATGCTTACCCAGGAAAGGGTAAAATCTCTTTACGCCGTACGCTTTCGTGGTTCATATTTGGTTATTAAATATATCGAGAAAAAAATATCAGAGACTAAAAAGTCAAATTAATTTTTTTTTCCTATGGTATTTATGAATTAGAAATAGAGAAAGGAGGGGCCAATTAGAGTTTTGTACTCATCATAATCATCATAATCATCATAATCATCATAATAATCATCATAATCATCATAATCATCATAATCATCATCATCATCAACTGTTTCCAGCCTATGGCCGGGTCAGTTTAGCAAAATATTTCCCTCTTTCTCTTTCTTTCCACCATTCCTCCTCCTTTATTCGCTTCCATTACGCTCTCTTTTGCACACTTGCTGTTATCTGCTCCTCCCACTTCTGTCTTGGTCTTCTTTGTGGTCTTTTCTTACATACTTCATCTTCCTCTTTGTACCCATTACCTAGAAACTATTTTTTTTAAACCGCGTTCTACTAAAAGTGGATGTACCAATATACCAGGGCCAGGATTTGAACCCAAACTTCCCTGTCACCCTCTTAGAGTGGTCTAAGGCGTCACTCTCACAGTATACTATACTGCCGATTATAGGGATATCGGGGTTCGAATTACAGCCTGGTCAACTGATGGTGGTTCTTCCTAAAATTGTATCCCCACCTCCTTCTCCGGGCAAATGTGGGTTCACTTCCTCTAAATTCAACCTTCCTCATACCTCAAACATTTACGTAGTTAGTACATATCCGTACAACCCGAACAGTGGCAAGATGCGGTGCTAAAGAACAAGGGCGCCACCAAGATTTTTCTCCAGTGGGGACAAACTGGGGGGGGGGGGGCAGTATGGCGGGGGGTCCTCCCCCAGGAAAATTTATTATATTGAAGTTTTAAAAGATGCTTTTTTAAGGCAATTCTTGTCTTCTGAAAATAAGAAGATACATTTTTTTTTAATTTATCCAAATTCACGGGTGGACACTTGACCTCGCTTATTTGATTGGCGAATGCTGTCGGAATTGTTCGCGCATGCGCCAAAATATCAACCCTAAAGTCACCAGGTGGCAGGCGCTAGTGGTTAGTTTATTAGTTATATTCTATAATTCTATTGACTGGGGGCACTGTTTGAGCGCTAGTGTTGGGCGGGATTAGCCTACTTATAATATTTATATTATTATTATTATTAGCACCGCGTCTTACTACCCGTTCGGGTTGTACGCACTTACGATAATGTGTAATGGTAGGGTGATAGTGAGATGAAATGAAGGACCTACAGTTTTAACGTGAGATCCGAACCACGGTGGAGGCCTTGCATTCTACACATTCACAAGTTGTGATTAATTAATATTTATAAAACCTCAGAATCTCAGGGGGCAATTGCCCCCGCTGACCCCTCCCATGCGGGCGTACCTGCTAAAGAAATAAAATAACTCCCCCATCACCGACAAACCAGACTAGACAAGGTTAACATTTTGTCCGCGTGTAGCTCCCTTGAAACACTACTTCCGGTTGAATGGGACTACAACACTCAATTGATGGCCCATTTAACCACTTCATTTGCATATCAATTTATACCTCATTTGCACATTTCCCTCATAAATAAGGTTTCGTCACATACTACTGTTAATTGGACTATTAACGGTATAATAGCCCATATATCTGTCATCGCCGAGGGTTCATGTGGCCTTTATAGACCAATTACGGGAGTTCGAATGCATGTTCATTGACGTAATTAAATTTATCTGTATTGAAAATCAATATTTAAAAAATAAAAATGTACTGTCAGTAATATGCATCTTTGAGGTAGTAATATTAATCTATGAGGTAGTAATATGGGATCATAATTGTGACGTTTGATGAAATATATCGACATCGGATCAGGTTTTTACTACTAGGCAAATATTAGTTAAAAGTGGAAATACAACATAATGGTAGGCCTAAATCAACTATACATAGTTAGCAGAAACAAATTATTTGAAATTTTAGTCAAGTTTGGGGTATCCAGGGCCGTTTTAAGAAAATTTGAGGCCCGGGGCAAAAAAAAAGTGAGGCTCCCTTTGCACGGAAATTTTTCAATTTTAGCACTAAACCGTTATAATATATGGATATATATATATATATATATATATATATATATATATATATATATATATACTCAGTACTTATGTTACTTAATCATTTATATTGTTTTATGGAATATTTATCAACTAATTAAACTACTGCAATTTATTAAATGAAAATATTCAATCCAATTAAGTTAAAAAAAAGTAAATTCTTCTTTGCACCATTGAACAGTAAGTTGTATTTAAAGTGTAGACCAACAGCGGTAGCTCAATCCTATTACCAAGTGAATACTTATCGCTGTTAACTATCTGTACACTATTTGATGCTAAATTTAGAATAATAACTCTAATTGAATTTAATAATTTTTAGGGGTGAATTTGGTCCCCTGGAATGTGAGTTCCGGGCAGTTGCCCCCTTAGCCTTCCACTACACGCGGCCATGGGGGGTACCCAAAAAACTTGTCAAGATAATTTAGGTATAAAGAGACAGATACGCATGGTAGGATACAGGCTGGATATCAATTATCAGACAATTTTTAGATACATAATGGATTGGAACAAGGAGATGCACTCTCCACATTACTTTTTAATTTTGAAAGATATTAGCGAATGCTTGACATTAAACGGTACGATGAAGTTATTAGGATAAGAAGATGACTAAGCTTGGTCGGCTAGTAGTAAGGAAACTGTTGCAAAAATTGTAGACATTTTACTTTAGGCTAGTAAGGAAATAGGTTCACAAGTGAACTCTGAAATTACTACGTATATGATCACACAGAGAACACAGATTTGGGACGATTATTAGAGATTACTTCGAGCATCATAACATATGACAAGGTTAATGAGTTTAAATATTTTGGAACAATTTTAGCCAGCGATAACGATAGTAAATAGGAAATTAGGAAAATAATACAGACCGGAAATGGATGCTATTACCAATGCCGGATTAACACTGTAGAAAAGATAGCAATGCTACGGGTCCTGTATTTCAAAGGGCCCTCTGTTTTTGAGGGCCTTCAACAGAAAATAAAAAATTAAATAAATAAATTGAAAATAAATAGATGCTTGTAAGCTGTCTGGTGAGAATGGAAAATACTTTTTTCACTTCTTTATTCATTACACGCAGATACTTATTATTTTTTCAAAGCCACGCCAGGTTAGAAACCACCTCTTAATAATTTACTAACGTTTAATTGACTGAATAGCAAATGCAAATATTGAATTAATTTACTGTTCAAGTAAATTACTTATATTTTAATATTTATTTACATTTTCATAAATTTGGAGTCCCTCTGTAATATTATGCTACAGGCTCTGTACTAGCCTAATCCGACACTCGGTCGGTAAGTTGCTAACATCCAGTAGTGTACCCACGGTGGGGGGTTGAGGGGTTTGAGGGGCCTCAAGCCCACCCTACCGTAGTTTGGGGATGCTCCGAAATCTACGTAGATCCGAAGGGAAAATAAAATGGATGGAAGGGGGAGAATTACCAGTTAAACATTGTGAGCAAAGTGCGACACATCCTTTTGTTAATCCTCCCTAGTAGTCCTAATTGATGTTCTTGCAGTCTAGGATGTGGCATAAGTCCTGAAGATTACAGCAGACTCCAAATCTCCCACTTACACATCACGTGGTTCCGTCGTGGAGTTGCACAGTGGCTAGATAATTACCTATTATAAATAATCGGTGATTTTTGTGACAATAGGCCTATGTGGCGGTCAAGCCGACTCTAATTTAGGCCTATTTATTTATTATTTTGTTAGATTATCACGTTTATAATAGTAAAAATATAAATGATCAAGATTAAAAATACCAGGGGAAAACCTTCCAAAAAAGATTCTAGGTGTATATAATGGGGGAAAAAATTTGTCTCCGGTGGTTGGGGGGAACCCCCCAAATTACCTTCAGCCCCCCACACCCCTACTTCGCAAGCCTGCATACGCTATTGCTAACATACCACCTGTTGTTAAAGTATGTAAAACTCAGAATATAACAAAACAGTAGCGACAGTCACTTCATTAGAATTTATTTATAAAAAGGCGTTATTATTGCGACATTTCTTTAAAATCCCCCAACCTGTTTCATTGGTAGCGCCTTTTGAAAAATCGGAGCCGTTTCACCTGCTTAAAATAAACCGTTAGTGTTCGCGCCCATCGGCGAGTCAAAGCCTTGATACTGGCAACTGGAAGTCATTAAGAGGACGTGTATGACGTTTATTCTTTGGTCGGTCCTGTTTCAGAACTTGGAATATTGGTAGGTTAGGTTAGGTTAGGTTAAGTTAGGTTATTAATTGATCTGATATCTCTATTCTGACGATGACACATTTTTTGACCGTGCCAGAGTGAAAACAATTACCATTCTGAAAATCGAAAAATGACACCTGTACACGAGAATCGAACCCGGGACCTTTGGCTTAGTACGCCAATGCTCTAACCACTGAGTTATCCAGGAATCATCCCGTTTCCAGGGTCATTCTTCACTCATATTTTAAGGCAGAGTCTATGATGGACGTGCAGAAATCTTCTGCTGCAAATGTGTGATTAAAAAAAAAAGTTCACGAGCTATCAGATAACGCAGCCACCTTCGACTCGATAGTTGGCTTATTGCAGCCACTTGTACAATTATTATAATTGTAAGACGTATATTTAAGAATCAATTTTTAGAATATGATATCTAGACGTAGTAATCCTCTCTAAAAGCATAAATAAGAGCTTTGGCTATTTGATTATTAAATATGCAATCTCTTACAATTATAATAATTTTACAAGTGGCAGCATTAAGCCAACTACCGAGTCGAAGGTGGCTTCGTTATCTGATAGCTCATGATATTAATAAATAACACATTTGTAGCCGACGATTTCCGCACGTCTATCATAGACTCTGCCTTAAAATTTGAGTGAATAATGACCCTGGACACGGAACGATTCCTGGATAGCTCAGTGGTGTACTAAGCCAAAGGTCTCGGCTTAGATTCCCGTGTCAAGGTGTTATTTTTCAATTTTCAGATATCCACACGGAGTAATCCTTTCAGAAAGCACAAATAATAGTTTCGGCTATTTGATTCTTAATTACCATTCTGTTAAAAATGTGACTCATACGAAATAGTAAAACTGGGGGTAAATTAAACAAAAATTAAATGTTTTCAAATGTAAATATTATACACTTTTTTGAATATTAAGTGGGCCCAAACACGCATGGGTTCAAACAACACATAGCCGTTTCATAAAACATTGATCAAACACTTTTTTTTTATTGCTTATTGCTAGGGCCCAAATTTTGATGACATTTAATTTTTTTTTTTCGGTACAGCACAGAAAATGTTCATGGGTACATAAATTTTGTTCATGATCTGGTTTGAGAAACTTTTATATTATTATTATTTATTTATTATTTATCACCGCGTCTTACTACCCGTTCGGGTTATACGCTTAAGTAATAATTACGCTAATGGATTAGTAATTGGGAGGGTTGAATTTAGAGGAAGTGAACCCGCATTTGCGTGGAGGGAGAGTGGAAAACCATTTAGGAAAAACCACCCCAGTTCACCCGACCGAGATTCGAACCTCGATCTCCCCGTCCTCGGCGGTCGAGCTCAACACGACTAGCGCGCTAGCCAACTACGCCACCGAGGCGGGTTAAACGTTTTATAGATGAAGCTTTTTTTAGGTCACATTTTCTGATCTTGCGTCATGTTTTAATAATTTGAAAGGTATTTTTGGCCAACCTCTTTCTTGGTCTACCGGTCAGATTTACGACTATGGTCAAGATCATTAAGTCTGGATTGCTGGTGACAGGGATGTTTAGGTTTGAATCCCAGCCGAGTGTATTGAGGGTCGTTTTTCAATGATTTCCCACTTTCCCCTCACGCATATACGGGTGCAATTCCTCTACATTCTACCTCTATCATTCTTACAACACTAACATAATAGTAACCTACCTATAATTATAAACAAATTGGCAGCGAAACGCGGGGGAGTAAAAATAAATAAAAAACATCTCCCCTCTTTTGATGTCTCCTAGGGAATAGTTTCTGCTTGTGGTTATTTTACTAACCAGGAATCAAGAGTATGTACAGTAGCCCCATGACTTCTTTGGTGCTGACTGACAGCTGACGGCTTTGAAAAGCTACCAGACCAAATTATGTATCCCTACGCCGAACCATATGATCTGCAAAAAACATGTGTTTAGCAGCTGTCACTTCTGACAGTGAAAATTTAGGTATATACCTAAATGTTGACTGAATTAAATGAGTCAGCTGTGAACTGTCAGTCAGCACCAAAGAAGCCATGAGGCTACTGTATATGTACTTTTTATTTAAGATTTGACATATTTTTTATGTAACCAACACTAATATTTTATTAGTGACAGGCCACTTCTATTTTACCACTGAATACTTTCTAACTCAACCTTTCACAACCTTGTAATTACTAGCAAAGCTGTTAAAACTTTGTGTATGATTACAAAAATTAACTTTCATAGTTAAAAAATAATGTTTTTAGTATTATTATTATTATTATTAGCACCGCGTCTTACTACCCGTTCGGATTATACGCACTTACGCTAATGTGTGATGGTAGGGTAATTGTGATATGAAATGGAGGACCTACAGTTTAACGTGGAATCCGAACCACGGTGGAGGCTTGGCATTCCACACATTCACAAGTTATGATTAATACACATCTTGTCAGAGGTGAAGGAAGGGTTTGGTAATCAGATAAATCTGTGCCGGGACCGAGGATTGAACCCCGGACCCCCAGCACAGAAGTCCAACACCTTACCCCTAGACCACCAGGTCACCTTTAATGTGTTTAGTAAGTAGGTGTGTTGAAATAAGGGGTGGAGGAAGGGTGGTAAACCTTACTATATAAGACAGGGCTGTCCAACTTGAAGTTAGCTAAGGGCCTCATTTTATATTTCCAATCCCTAACCCATTAGCGTAATTAGTACTTAAGCGTATATCTCTAACGGGTAGTAAGATAATTTATTTATATAATATATATAATTTATAATGTTAATAATGTTATAATGTTAATTTATAATGTTAATATATAATGTTAATATATAATTTATAATGCTAATGTTTATAATGTGCTATAATTTAAAATGTTATGCAAGCTAGAACACACTTTTTTTTTAATGAAAACAATATTTCAAAATATCATAACTACTTCATAAATAATCCGGGATTTCTACATGTCAGCAATTCCTCTCATTGCCACACCCCCCTACCCCCCCAACCCCCCCGTTAGCTCTTCTCAGACACTTACTATTCCAAGATTAAACAGGCCACATTTCAACTTCCTCTTACCATAAAGCTCTCACTTGAATGTAATATATAGTCCAAGTTTCCACAAGTAGATTTAAAGCTGACAACGCAATCAAGAAACTTTTAACTTTAAGAGACCAAGTTTTTACTCGTAATGGAATTAAACAAATATGGCAGTCGATAAGATAAAACACAAATATGTAGCTCTCACTTTTAACATCTTAACGTTTTGACATTAAAATTTGGAATTTTGTACACGCAAAGTAAAAAGTTTGTTTGGATAGTTTGGAAAAAAGTACGGTGCTGATAGAGCCAAGACAAAAAGTTGTCAGCTTTATACTTTACTTATGTAAAAATGTAACACAATTTTGCAAGCTACATTATTCAAGTGGAGCAATAGACATTTGATCAAATTAATAAATAACTAATATACAGGATGTACCATAACGTGTGGGTACTACTTCATCGGTGGACATAAAGGACACCGCAATAGAAAGCGGGGTGACCTGCCATTGACCTTTGACCGCTATACCTACTTTCAGATCATTTTGAGCAGGTTTTCTGCGGTGACGTCATCCTTCAGTAATATTTGATTTTTACCTAAAAGTAGGTCACGGTCAAATATTAAGAGATGACGTCACCGAAGAACACCAGCTCAAAATGACCTGAAAGTAGGTCATGGGGTAAAGTTTAACCTGTAGCAGGTCGCCCTACTTTCTAATCACTGCCATTCAACTAGTCTGACACCTTGTATAAGTCAGACACTTTTTCAAAAGTGGAAACTCACTGGCTGTGTCAAGGTCTGACATCCCCTTGTCTGGGGAACAAGTACATCCCACGAGGTTTCTCTAACCCATCATGGCCGTGTTCTTTGAACGTAGCAACGCACGTAAAACGTGCGCAGCAGACAATTTATGCGTCGATAACCCCGTGTCTGCCACATTTCACCAATGATAAAAATTTGGCCATGCCAGGAATTGAACTCAGGACTCTTAACTCAATAGAGAGACGCGCAACCGACTGAGCTATGTGTCAAACTCAAACAATTCCTTTAAAAAAGTGGCCATTACATTATTTTTGTATCACCGCGTCTAACTACCCGTTAGGTCTATATGCATTTGAAATAATTATGCTAATGCGTTAGAGATGAGGACAGGAAAAAATTAGAGGAAGTGTACCCGTATTTGCTTGATTGGAAAGTGGAGGACCACTTAGGGAAAAAAAAAACCTCAGTACACCCAACCAAGATTTGAACCCCAATCTCTCTGTCATCGACCGTTAAATACATTGCAAAAATTATACCTCGATCATCTGACCATCCTCAGCCACGTGGTGTAGTGATTAGTGAACCTGTTTAAAAGTCTAGGGTTCGTGGGTTCGATTCTCAGCTGGTACCTTGGGTATTTTTCCCTTAAGGTAAATTACCCTAACGGTCACCAGGCTTCGGTTAATTAGGTTTAAGTTAGTTTGTAAGTGTTTCCACTTGTTCCACACCCTCATACTCTCCAACACCATCATTACATCTTATCAGGACATGGAAAGAGCCTCCACGGAAAGGATGTACGATTAGTACATTCGGGCGTCCCCTGGGCAACGGTACATTAGTACTGGCTAATGTTTCCACTACTGATATAGCTAGATGTAGCTCGATGTACTTGATACAGCCCAGAAGCGCAATTTATATAAACATTATCAGACCATTGAGCGAGTTTCCATTAGAAGTCCTCATTTCTATGTATCATTTAAAACAGCCCTTTTACTCGCAATTAATATTCCATTTGGATGTGTGGTTTTCGGATGACGCTTTTCACATGTATGCATTTAATTCACAATATATTGTTCCGTATGTTCTCCCGCTGAATATGACATGAATATGACATTCACATACAGGGCTGCCACCCAAATGAGAAACCACGAGAAACGGAAAAACACAGGGAATATTTATATTTTTGTAAAAAAAATAAAAATAAGGTAAAACAAGGACAGTTACGAGAGAAAAAAAAACAACTAAATAAATAAAAATACCGAAATATTTGGGAATTTTTACATTTACCTTTTAAGTCGTTTGCCCTTGGATAAAAAAAAAGTGGCATGAATAACTAGGCACGCTGGTTAGAAATCAAATTTTCTATTTCCCCTCTTTATACATTTTATTACCTAACAGTAGCATATATTTTCCCAACAAGCACACATCACCTTATTCTAAGCACCAATAGCTTGACTTAATTAAATATTTTATCATTGGGTGATTGAAAAGACATAACACTTTTTTTTTTTTAGTTTGACTACTAATTTAAACGATAGTGAAATTAACACATTTAAAGACTTATGCCTATACATCTATTCACAATTTGGCTACTTTTAATGGAAAAATTAACACTAAAAAGATTGAATAGTACAGTTAAAATCTTAAATGGACACTATGAATACCAACCAGCATCGGTGTGCACGTGAACAATATGTCAGGCTCTTTTAGTCTTGTTTTGCTGGTGACGGGAAGATAGGGCTTAGTGTAAATTTTATGAAGATTAAATTTCATTCCTCATTCATCTATATTTTAATTTAAGTTGTTTGGAAATACAGATTGTTCTTTTCATAATGGCTTCAAGAAAACTAAGGAAATTTAATGATAAGAAAATAGTGGAACCCTGACACTAGACGTTATGTGAAAAGTAGACCTCACTCCCTCCATGTTATTATCGTTACTACAGTCTTACTAGTAGTTCTGTGAACAGTAGACCTCCCTCCATGTTATTATCGTTACTACAGTCTTACTAGTAGTTCTGTGAACAGTAGACCTCCCTCCATGTTATTATCGTTACTACAGTCTTACTAGTAGTTCTGTGAACAGTAGACCTCCCTCCATGTTATTATCGTTACTACAGTCTTACTATAGTTCTGTGACAGTAGACCTCGCTCTATCCATGTTATTATAGTTACTACAGTATTACTAGTAGTTCTGTGAACAGTAGACCTCCCTCCATGTTATTATCGTTACTACAGTCTTACTAGTAGTTCTGTGAACAGTAGACCTCGCTCTATCCATGTTATTATAGTTACTACAGTATTACTAGTAGTTCTGTGAACAGTAGACCTCCCTCCATGTTATTATCGTTACTACAGTCTTACTAGTAGTTCTGTGAACAGTAGACCTCGCTCTATCCATGTTATTATAGTTACTACAGTATTACTAGTAGTTCTGTGAACAGTAGACCTCCCTCCATGTTATTATCGTTACTACAGTCTTACTAGTAGTTCTGTGAACAGTAGACCTCCCTCCATGTTATTATCGTTACTACAGTCTTACTAGTAGTTCTGTGAACAGTAGACCTCCCTCCATGTTATTATCGTTACTACAGTCTTACTAGTAGTTCTGTGAACAGTAGACCTCCCTCCATGTTATTATCGTTACTACAGTCTTACTAGTAGTTCTGTGAACAGTAGACCTCCCTACATGTTATTATCGTTACTAGAGTCTTACTAGTAGTTCTGAGAACAGTAGATCTCCCTCCATGTTATTAACGTTACTTGTTCTGTGAACAGTAGACCTCGCTCCCTCCATGTTATTATCATAATTATAGTAGTAAAAATAAAGTAAGGAAGATACTTTTAATGAATTAGGGGGTAGCTCTAAAATACTTCGTTTACAATAGTGGGCTAATGCAGGGTGGTTTTGTTACACCCCGTTTACGCTGAAAGATACCAAACAGTCTTACCTTGACGGATAACACCATGGCCCTATATTATACTCTATACCATGCTGAAATAATGCAAGGTCAGATTGCTATCTTGCAGAGTAGGCGAAGAATTCACTAAAAAAAATACTGATAATTTGATCGTAATTTAAGCGCATTAACACTAAAACAAATTATGTTTCCAGGTGATGACGCTGTCGGCGATGGCGGTGGAGGAAGCGAGGACGACCTGCCGTTTCCATCCTTGCCCTACCACTACCCTCGGCCTTGCCCTTACTGCCCGAGGATCCTCAGCCACTCGGGCAACTGGAAGAAACACGTGGCCACCATACACGGGACCCAGGAAAACACCGTGCCTTGCTGGATGTGTGGTGGCAAGTTCCGTACCCCGGAGTACCTGCAGAAACACCTGGTGAGGGTCCACAAGATACCTTGCACGAGGGGGAGACGATCTTCTAGGCAATAGCCGCCTGGGAGTACTTGCAGAAACACCTGGAGAGGGTCTACAAGATACCTTGCACGAGGGGGAGACGATCTTCTAGGCAATAGCCGCCTGGGAGTACCTGCAGAAACACCTGGTGAGGGTCCACAAGATACCTTGCACGTGGGGGAGATGATCTTCTAGGCAATAGCCGCCTGGGAGTACCTGCAGAAACACCTGGTGAGGGTCTACAAGACACCTTGCACGTGGGGGAGATGATCTTCTAGGCAATAGCCACTTGGGAGTACCTGCAGAAACACCTGGTGAGGGTCTACAAGACACCTTGCACGTGGGGGAGATGATCTTCTAGGCAATAGCCACTTGGGAGTACCTGCAGAAACACCTGGTGAGGGTCTACAAGACACCTTGCACACGGGAAAGGAGCTCTGTCATGCTGTAACCACCTGTATTGACAAACCTAAGAGTATCTTCAGACAACCTTATGCGCGTTCCTTAATATACCTAACACTCAATTAAGACAATCTGTTTGTTAGAATCTACGTCCTTAAAAACCTTTCTGTCATGAGTGCGAGGTCTGCTTTTCAAATAGCATTTAACGTCGTGGGCCCATTTCACAGGAGATGCTTATGAAACATTATTACTTAGATAAAACATAAAGTAAATCCGAGTGAACGTCTTCCAAGATACAGCCACCATCTTTACTTCATCATAAATTTGTTTGAAAGTGCTAGTGGTTTTAGTTGTCTCATTAGGCCCAATATGACTGTAAAATGAGAGCTATGATCAACGGACCATACCAAGTTAACAAAACTATTAAAATTGAAAGAAAATACGACTGTCCATAGTAAATTTTAATTTAAAAAAATGTATTTTATTTGTATCTAATTTCATAAATTTGACTTCCAAATCTTATTTAATATTCTACTGAAAATTTCATATTTATTCACCTTGAAGATTTGAAAGCAAATGATCTACCTACCTACTTTACGCCTTTCCCGTTTAGGGTGGGCAAGAAACTGAGCATATAGTTCAGAAACAACTCCCTAGTTAATTGATCCTCACTAACCTTCTCCACATTTCCCCATCCTGGCACACTCCCTTTGCTTCAACAACATCTATACACCGAACCATGACTGTTCTTTTATTTCTTAAACTATTTATGTTTCACGTTTTCATACATTCATCTGCAACATTCTAGCCACATCTTACATGGCCTACTCCTTCTTTTTGATCCAAAAACTCTACCTTCATATATTTGCTTCGTCATTCGATCCACACTCATCTTCTCAACATGCCCAAACCAATGTGAGACGCTTCTTTCACATTTACTATTGTATTTTCTTTCAAACCGCACTCCTGCAGCACCCATTCATTACAGACTGTCTATACGAGTTTTTCTTCATACATTTATTAGATATTTCATTTTAACCGCTTTCACTTTGCTCTTATATTTTTCCTGGTAAACCCGCGCTTCACATCCATAAAACAATGTTGGCGCTAACCCACTTTTATATAGGCCCATCTTTGCACTTTCGATACTACTTCATTCGTTCCAATAGTCCACATGCATCCAACTACTCTCCGAGATGCATTCACACTTCCGTCGATTTCACCATCTATTCTTCCATTTTTGCAGAATATTCTGCCCAGATACACAAAATCATTCACTTGTTCTAACAGTTTTCGAATTTTACTAAGCTGACAATCATATCCAGATCCGTCCTTATGAAAAACTATCATATTTGCTTTGAAGACATTTATACGAAGATCTATTTAGCCAGTTGCCACATTCAAACGATTTAAGGCATTTTGCAAGTCATTTTCACTCTCAGCCATTGAAACAGCATCATCTGCATATATCTTCACTCTCACATTTACATTGTCTATTTGTACACCAGCCACGTCTACACAAACATCCCTCATACACTTATCCATGAAAACATTTAACGACCGTTGATACATAACAAAACCCTTGTCTAGCACCCTTTTAAATGCCAAAACATTCGCTTAAAGCTCCATTCACCCTGACGCACACTTTACTTCCAAAATACATCACTATAATTGCATTTACTAGCTGTGCATCCACACCATATGCACTCAGGATATTCCAATATTTACCCGATCGTACGCTTTCTCTAGATCAACGAATGCACAATAATCTTTCTACCTTACTGCCATACATTTCTCAATCACTTGTTGCAATGCAAATAGCTGGTTTATATACCCCAAATCTCGTCAGCAGTTTTTTTCACGTGTCATCTCAATTAAAACTCTCCCAAAATTTTTTCCTGAAATACTCAACAAACCAATCGCCCTATTATTTTTACATTCACTCTTTCTGCCTTTGCCTTTGTACCAAGGAACAATGACATAATTCTTACAGTTATTAAGAATATTTGAAATCCAAGCTCATACATTGAACAACTCACACAATCTGCAACAGTTATGAACTTATAAATGTTTATTGGAAGGAACAAAGTATAAGAATAATTTACAAGTTTAACAAATCAGTTTATTAATATTCGAACAAGTCAAATGTAAGTACATATAACTATAGGCAGAAATTATTCAAATCATCCATTGTTTAAACATGAGAATATAAACGGTTACAATAATATAAATAGCTCAACAAAGGAGCATCAGGTGTGAAGCACCTAGGTAAACCCTATAACCCACACATGTAGCTCATAGGTGCAAATAAGAAAGTTTGTAAATCGTTAAAGCAGGACAATACTAATTCATCAAATAGGATGAAAGGGAGCAACTCTAAGGCAATATAATTAAATGGCAGTAATCAAATCAAATTACTTACTAAGGCTTCCAACTACAACACATAATTTCAAATATAAAAAACCAAGACACATAAATTAAGGAGCTAAAAGGGCGGTAATTAGCATGAGTTAGCTAGCTTGGGTAAGCTCGATAGAGAGTTAGACATTACAATGCTATAAGCTCTTAAAAAAAGAAACTATTATTTTACAACTAGTAAAAGGCGAACTACCAGGAATATAGACGCTACAGATACTACGGCCACTCAATTCCTAATTAGTACTGCCTAAACAATCAATAGTATATTTATTCTGTTACCCTTAAAAGGGGACAATAATACTAGACAAAATAGTTATCTTTTTCGACTAACGCTAAAGCCGCCACAAGGGGGCCATACACAACAAACAAACCCCGTGGGCCACTACTATGGACAATTATCACTTCCTCAGGTTGCGCACCACATAGCAGTACACAGTTAGACACATCAGAGACCAGTTTCAGTTACAGACCCAATTTGGTCGTGAAACAAAGCAATAGATAACCTGATATAATTCCTTATTTAATTATATTCTTTAAACTAGCCGCAGCATGGTCTAAGGAGTCTAATCTTGAACCCCCTCATTCTTGCGACTAAGCCTAATAGACATAGAAAGATAGTGCATACAGCTATAAACTATGCCTCCTGGGCATAGGGAAACAAGTTAGTAGTACTGACATACAAAAACTAAGTCATATGAACATATAACAAAAGCGCTCATAGCTCACCATAGTAAACTATGCCTTAAGGGCATATGGAAAAAAGTCAGCAGTACTGACATACAAAATCTACGTCATATGGACATAGAATAATAGAGCTCAAAGCTCAAATAAGATTACAACATCCCTCAATACTTATAGTATCCGCCGTAGCTTGCTCTGCGGTGAGGAGGTGACACATACACCTCAGCCATCGTGGTCTTCAGTACGTGGTCTTAACAGATGCTCGTAAATATCTTCTAGCAGTTCCTCCGACGAGTGGTTACAATAGAATTGGTACACGTGAACCAAGGTCAGGCCTTTTTATACCAGTGGGACCAATAAAATTGGGCAAGGTTTTCTCCAAGTACGAAGAGGGGTGGTAATCTTCACGAATCACGCCACTCGACGCCTAACGCTTGACAATGGTTGTTGGGAACACCCTGAATGATGCCTCTTTCACTTACTCGTCGTCTGGCCCAGGTGTTAGATGTTTGCGCGTTGGTCTTCAAAGCCGAGTTGCCTCGTTCGCTGGGGCATTTTTTAAGAGAATTGGTCGTCTCACGCTTGTGATGTCCCAGTGAGTCTATATCTTCCACACATTATTAGAACGATCTCATCTACGCCCGCAGCTTTGTCATTCCTTAACACTTCCATATATTTAAACGCCTCACCCTAGTTGATTCTCTCACTGATCATATTATTTTCCATATTTTCTGCTACTTTATTTAGGTTTGCTCCATACAATTGCTCAAAATACTCTTTCCATTTCTCTTATATTGTTTTCATCCCAAATCATTTCAGTACGTTCATTCTGAATGTCATAGTTCTTTCCTTGCACTCCTAGTTTCGTTCTCACTACCCACTTCCAGAACAGCCCCTTTACTTCAAAATCATTCTGCTTTCTTTCGCCTTCTTTTATTCCCATTTGCTATTTAATCTCCTCTACTAAATTTTTGAATTCATTTTTTTTCTTTTTGTAGATGTCCCACAACCTCCTATGTTCTCCTTCACTATTCAATTGAATGTTTCTTTCTTTTATCTCACAGCTTATTTCACCTGTTCATTTCACTATTCATCTCTTTTAAGTTTCCCACCACCACGGATTCACAATCAACTTTCACGCACTCAACTACAACCTCTTTCATTCTGTTCCAAACCCTTTCAATATTATTATTATTTATTTCGACATCCCATTCAGGCTTGTGTGAAGTTAATTTTTCGCCCATCAATCTTTCATATTGTGCTCTCACACTTTTATCCTTCAAGTTTTCCCACTTTCACTATTACTGTCTTAATACTTTTTCACTACTTAATCACAAAATTCTAACCTAATTCAACTACTGAGATCACAAGGAAGTTATCCGTTCCACTTTCGGGTCCACTCAGAGCCATAGTATACTTTACTAAACTTCTAAGTCTCTTATCATACACCACAAAATAAATAATCATTCACGAATCGCCCCTTTTTCATGTATATATCTATTTGCTTAGCCCATGTGTTTGAAAAAGAAAACCTTTTTCTAAACACAGAATCTCTAACTCATTACCATCTTAGTTTACCCTGTCATCATCATACCTTCCTAACACTCACTCTTAGATCTTTCTATGGCCACACACCCACCCTTTTATATCTGCTATCAAGATAGTTATTTCACCCTGTACACATGCGTTCAAGACTTCACTGAGCTCACTCCAAAACTCCACTCTCACATTCTCGTCTTTGACAACCACCGGAGCATAACCAGCTCCCAACATAATTCTACAAATGCCTGTTTCCATAAGTACCCTTAGAAGTATAGATGAGACCAATTCAAACCTTCTCACAAACAGCTTAGCTGTTGGGTTTAGGATTAAACCTACTCCATGACTTCCCCTTACCCATTCATCCACACCTGACCACAGTGCTAGGCTACTATCACTTGTCATCAAAACATCTCTTTCCTTTACCGTTTGGTTTCACAGTCCCACAGAATATACATTTTTTTTTGTCCAATCATTTCCTCTAACAGTTCCTTCCCATTACCACACGTTCCTCTTACATTATAGGTTTCAATAGTCCATGTTATCACCAGCTTGTCAACAGACTTGCCTTTCAGTTTTAACCTCAGCTGCCCATCATAGCTTTGGTCATCAGGCTAGTCTTTAAATATAGTAGACTAGGTTACCAGTCTTGATCGTACCCTCACCCATGCCCGTGTTCACTGCTTACGGTAAGGATGCTGTACCGATCGGTGTTAGCACTTTTTAGCCAGTAGGCCACAAAATGCAACCGTTGATCAGTTGAGCGTGCTTGCACTGTTCCTACAAACCAGTATCACTACTATAGAGACTGCCTTGCTGGCCAATATATCGTTGCCCGTGTCACTACTATTAGGAGGTAAGGCGGTACATCGACACACCATAATTATAATAAGTCTACAATAAGTCCTTAGATTACACAATTTCAAGCTACGTGGGCTCGTAGATAGGTGGTTGTGGTACTTTTAATTATGACTAGCAACGCTATCTATCAGTTGGCACTTTAAATATAAGGATGGCGTTCCCTAGTAAACTGATGCAGATCTAATATGGTCATCCTAACTTTGCTAGTTTCTAATTGAGCAAATTTATTTTTATCAAAGGTTGTTTTTTATAAGGAGGAAACATTGAGCTTTACTTTTCCTTTAAAGGAACTCATTATTATGTCAAAACTACAACGTTTTAATAAACATTCGACTTAAAGGGTTTATAACTTGCACTTGAAACCTCTGAAAGAACTAACCACAGAAGTTGAAGTATTAACTTATATAGGCAGACTATTACAGCAGTATGGTTCAAAGTCATGTATAAGTCCATATGACAAGAAAATATATTAATGTCAATGTCTCATATGAATATGAACCATCACAATATACAGTTGTTTGGAAACTCATAGCCCGAACTGCACATATAGCGTGTTTGACCAAAAGTGATACGAAATCCCATACATTTATATCCGGAAAGTTATGCTAATACCATTAAATTATGTCCAAAGTTTCGGCGTACAGTGCCAGAATAGCAAAGCTGTTTGAGCATGCGTGTACAACAGGTTGCATAAGAGTTAGGCGCGCGGACATCACACCTCTACATCTGGAGCACGGCAGAAGAACAACCACAATTAATAGTAAACAACACACCAGTCCATCTAGAAATAGAATACGTTCTGAGGGTCATCATTAACGGTCCTACATCACAGAAGGTGCTTGCCATTATTACACGTGCAGTGCCGTGCGCCTAACTCTATGCAACTTGTTGTACACGCAGTTTTGACAGCTTTAATCTCCGGCGCTTTACGCCGAAACTTTGAACACAATTTAATGGTATTAGCATAGTTTTCCGGTTGTAAGTGTATAAGATTTTGTATTACTTTTGGTTCAAACAAGCTATATGTACAGTTTGGGCTATGAGGTTCCGAACATCCTGTATAAATTCCATATGACTAAGAACCATCATACTAATAACTCGGTAGAATTTATTTAAAAAAAAATTAAAAATTTAAAAAATATATTGGCATTATCAAACTTAATAGTGCATTTTGTCCATTTGAATGAAAAACTGTAATTTAACAGTCGTTTCCGTCTCATTAATGCGTCTTGCATACTTGAATTAAGACTATCTTAGGCCATTGTATTAAATCAATTGGCAAACTCGAGTGATATGTCTAAAGCACAGCTATTTTTTATTGTAACAGTATACTTTAACACCAACAGTGACGCACATTGTACATTGAAATAAAAGTTGTTGTATTGAAATACACTTTTCCAATATGATTCAAATTGTAACATGAAAGCTATGATGCAACTTTATTCTGGACATATCTATTATATTAATATGTTTTACAAATTTGTATCATATGAATAATTCAATCAGTTTTGGTGGCCGCATAGTCTAAGGTGCTACTCTCGCAATAGAATAGATTGCCGACGACCGGGAGATCGTGGTTCGATCCCTGTTTGGTGTACTGAGGTTGGTTTTAATTAATGGTTTCCTACTATATCTCCATGCAAATGAGGTTACATTTACTCTAAACTAAGCTTCCTCACTCTTAACCCTTAAGCCTAGTTACTAAATGAGCGTGTAACCCCAACGGAAAGTAAGAAGTGGTGCTAAAACAAAACCATATTGCAAACAGAATCTGAAGGTATTTCTTATAGCTCTATGAACTTTACTAAGATAGTCTTCAAATTGGACTATTAGATATATTTTCCAAAATCGACTCACCTTTTATGCCTAGTACATTTTTGAGTAAAACATTCTAGGTTAGGTGTACAAAGGGAGGTCTTCCATACATGTTTTTCCACCCTCCCACCACGCAAATGTGATAACTTTATCTAAATTCAACTTTACTCATCTCTAAAATATTAGCGTATTAGTACATAAGAGTTTAATCCGGACAGGTAGTAAGACGCAAACAGAATCATTTCCTTTATTTCAAGTGAGACTTGAGTGAAATAAAAAAAAGTTTTGAGAACCCCTGGAGTATACAATAACGTTTCCGACTCTACGATGGATGTAGTAATCTCGGCGTCTTTCCTACTGAGAGTAACGAGGCGTCAGGACGCCTAAAGAGCCGTCGCGCCGGGTACAATTGTCGCCGACGAATGTTGTTCAATTTACACTGCACTCAAGGCTGTGACAACCTCCTTTATTAAATTTCCGCTCTTTGTCTTGTTGAGCCTCGAATACCCTCCTAGGAGTCATTGAACTATTGTTCACACCTGATATGACTTTAACAGGGCTCATTTAAGTTACCCCCTCATTCGTGAGGTGTCGGAACAATGCAGCTCTAGCAACAATTTCTAATCAAGCGGTAGCATTTGCTGGAATTCAATTATGAGTAGGGATAATTAATTGTGCTGGAGTACAATTTTCACAAGGACACTATTTCCATTCCTTCCAAGTCCTTAAACATATCCTTGTATTATTTAGAGTATTAAAGTTGAAAAATTTCATAGATGAACATAATATATTAAAGTAATTAAAGAAACAGGGAGGAAGCTTATTAATTGGTTTGCTAAATTATTTGATTAGGACTTACTAAAGATTAATATAAATGATTATTATATATTATTTTTTTCTACTTTATAAATGGTTAGTTAAATTATTTTAATGTTTCTAAATACTGTTTATCAGTGATATTTTGTTTACATTATTTAACAAATTATTATATTAATATATAAAACATTTAATTGATATAATTATTATTATAATTATTATTGTTATTAGCACGCGTTTACTTTCCTTCGGGTTATACGCACTTACGCTAATGTCAATCGTAGGTGATTGTGAGATTGAAAATGAGACTATACAGTTTAACGTGAATCTGAAATCCACGGTGAAGCCTGCATTCCTAACATTCACAAGTTTGATTTAAACACGTCTTGTCAGAGGTGAAGGATAATTGATATAGTTTTTATAATAATTATTTAGGGTTTTATTATTGACTAAGACATTTATTAAATAAATGTTATACATGTCAATTTTTATGTGATAATTAAGTTAAATCATTTATTTAATTGAATAATTAAATATTAATTTTAGTATTTTATTTTAAATCTGACAGAAAAGCTATTATAACTAATTTCACTTATTCATACGTCAAGTCAAATGATTTGAAACTGTCACCTTAGATGGATATCAATACCTACAAAATAAAACTAGTAATATAGTGAAAGGTTTTCAATATTGGCAGCAAAAAATATGTTACTATTTTCTAAAAGTATCCATTTAAATTAAATAAACAAAGATCTAATTAACTAAAATCAGACCCACTTCAGTGGTCACATGGTATAATGCGCTATTCTCGCAGTAGACTAAACTACCGTTGACGAGAAGATTGAAGTTCGATTGTAATGAGGGTGGTTTTCCCAAAAATATATTTCACTCTCCCTCCATGCAATCGTGGGTACATTTCCTCTAAATATAGCCTACCTAACCCCTAAAACTATTAGCGTAGTTAGTACATAAACGTTTATCTTGAATGGGTAGTAAGACGTGCTAAAAAAAAGGACTTAATTCAGTATTCGAACCGTGGACAATAAATACATCTATCTTCCCTAGATAACCATATACCTTTTCCCATTAAATATTAAAAATAACCCGAATTAATTATATATATAAATTACCTGACGTTTCCATGTTTTAAATACTGTATCTATCCTAACTAGCCACCCCGAGTTTGCAGTACAACGTTGGGTATATTAGACTTATTCTTCCAAACCTCCAAACCCTTATGCCGGGATCACGATTAGCTTAACGTTAACTTAAAGTTAACATAACGTAACTTAACGTAAAGGACCTCCTCGTGTGTTTAAATGGAGGCGATCACGATGCAGTTAACTTAACGTTCACTTGCAGTTAACTTAACATAAGAGATGTCCTGGGAGGTCTTTTACTTTAAGTGAACGTTACTTGAAGGGTATCACGTGATCTAGCCAGCCAATCATTATGCGAGTGACGTCAACAGGGCTATTTAGTAACTCATTTGTTGGTATTATGACCCATGTTTACTCTTTAACGTAAGTTCTAGTGATCAGACATTGAAACAAAATAATTAAACTATAATAGGAAAGCTAAATTTATCAAAAAGTGTTGTAATATATAATGTTTTATATCGATTGAAAACTGTAAACATTCACAGATCATCACTGTAAAACTAGTACAAATCACAGATCATACTCGAGAATGAAGATGTTTGGCTCGAGTTGTTACGTTAAGTTACGTGAATCGTGATCACACATACGTTAAGTTAACTTTAAGTGAACGTTACGTTAAGTTAACGTACCCCATTAGATTACGATAGGTAGTTCTCAATTAAACATATTATAAACAGCAACACTGCTCTTTGGTAGCAAATAAATTATTATTATTATGTCGATTGAGTACAGCCTTACAGAAAATTATAATCTATAAAAATATTATGACTCTTTCAGTTACTAAATAAATAGCAATAAATAAATAAATAAATAAAGTATTTATTTGTATTATCAGCCTAGGGAAATTGAGAGTAGCTTGTACAAAGCTTTGTGATCTTCTAAATAGTCTTCAGGAGATAAATGAGAACTTTAAATGGGCAAAATAATTTTAACTTATACTTTATCAGTCTCTTGAATTTAAGAAATAGGGTATCAGTAAACATCCTTATATTATTATCCGTTTTCGAAAAAAAACTTCAATATTATTTATCATTCAAAACTGTATTATTATATAGATTTTGAACAAAATATTTAAAACTAATTCCTAAAATTTTTAAATCTTAGACATGTCGTTTGAAAACTCTCTTTAATTTTAGAGCTAGAATTAAATTCGTAGCTGGATTTCAAGTTTGAACGCGTCAATATCCAAAACGTATTTAATATTTAGATTGAAAATGTTTATGATTACAATGAGATAAAATAAAGCATAAAAATCTCATTCCGTTGAAAATATATATTTATAGTATATATATATAAATTTATATTTAACGCTTAATCTACTGCATTAGGAGCTCAACAGTTTATTGCCACACTTGTGAAAGTACGCTACCTATCCCTATCTTGAGCTAGTTCTTTCCAGTCCACCTCATTAAACCATATCCCTATCTTGAGCTAGTTCTATCCAGTCCACCTCATTAGACCCTATCCCTATCTTGAGCTAGTTCTATCCAGTCCACCTCATTACTCCCTATATAACTATCTTGAGCTAGTTATATCCAGTCCACCTCATTACACCATATTTATTTCCGGTCCATTTTAATGTTATAAGCCCATTATCGTGTAGGTCTTCCCAATGGTCTCTTCCCACTTGGTTTGCCAATCCGTGCCCTGATAAGGGTTCTTCCCTTCACGCTGCCTGTCCTGCCCACCGTAGTCTGAGATATTTTATCATCCTAACAATGTTTCGTAGTTCTGAGATCAAAGTTAATTGTTGTGAATATAGAAACAAACATTTAAATTCATGCTTTTATCATGATCGCAAGATTATATTTCAAGCAGAGGATTTTTGTACAACTTTTTAAACATTTTTTATTAGCACTACGTCTTACTACCATTCGGGCTATCAGCGTGAATATCTTTTCTTTTAAGTAGGCGCTGCCCTTAAGGGTGGGGTGGAAACGGACGCGTGAATAAGTCAGTTTTTTAAAAAGTTTTCATAGCAAACGAATTTTTTTGGGCAAAATAAATCAAATAATACTCAAGTATAAACAAAGGGTTTGATTTTCTTAAAATGGTGATACCAACAATTTGTTGAATATCCATCACGAGCCTGGCACCATTTGATGAAAACCTTTTTAAATGAATAAAAAGGTTGTAATTAAATTACAGGACACCTTTAACAGCTATTCAACAACTGTTGTTATCACCATTTGAAGAAAATCAAACTCCACGTTTCTACTGGAACGATATTTTATTTATTTTGCAGAATATATATTTTTTGTGCGCTAAAGGAACTGCAAAATACTGCTCTTAAATCGCAATTCTTAGCATATCACCTTCATGATACCGTACTTTTAAACGATTTACCATGGACGGTGACACAAGAAATGTTGCACACCTCAGTTAATATTAAAGAAGCTCTTGGCAAGGGTGTAGAAGAGGTATTTAAATATTTTGCAGCTTGTGAGCTTAGACATAAAACTCAACTGCATGAGGAGCAAGGCCTCCGAGAGGAATTTAATAAGGGGGTACACAGCTTTTTTGGGGCCCCCGTTCCATTTTATATTAATTCTGTCAATTTTTTTTATTTAACCAATCCTATTTGAAAATAAAATAAATAAATAAGACAAAAGAATGATATTTAATTTATGCAACTTTTATATCTAAAAAAAAGGTAAAATTATTAAAACACTAATAGTTTAGTAATAGTACTAGTTTAGTGGAAAAGTGAATGGTAGTCTTCAATATATTCAAACATTTTATGAGATCCCAGGAAATTCCCAGGCCCCTTTTAGACCCCCGGGCCTGGGTATGATATACCCCATGTACCCCTCTCTCTTAGGGCCTGACTAGGAGGCACAAGGTGTCGTAATGAAAGGTAAGTAGAGAAATAAGGGTGAAGAAAGCTATGCATCCTAGCGCGCGCGCGTGTGTGTGTGTAAAAAGAAGAAGTAGTGGGAGGATGAAAACACTAAAAAGTCGACGTAAAATCTCGGCATAATAATTTTTATGTACACCACATCTTACTACCCGTTCTGGTAATTCTTTATCACAGTGGATCTCGGCATTTTCCATATCGTATATCCGCTGAACCTAATGATAATTAACCGTGACACCCCTAATCTTCCCCACCATACAAAGGGGAAATTAAAAACATAATCACATGCTTACAATATTCTAAATAAACCATTTCATATTGTTAAAAAAAATGTTTAGTCGAACAATAATTGCGGGGAAAAAATATCAGATATTTAAGTAAATTGTGAATAGCGAATATTTTTATATGATGTGAAAATACAAATAGAGAATAACTATTATCTTGATTGGTCTCGTGGACCACAAGTTGGGAACCCCTAATGCATTAGATGTAGATGACATTTGAATATTTAAAATAAAGTTTAATATTCTAACTAGGTATGTCACACACCGTATGATAATTTTAACCAAAATAATGTGTTTTTTGTAATTTAATACTATACTAAGAGTTTAAAAAGAAACGGAATGTTATTAAAATGTGCAATAAAAACATCTGCTTTCCCAGACACGTAAACTACTTATTATTGATATATAATATAATATTGAGTGTTTGAAGCTTAGAAATGTATAACTTGGAGGTCAAATCTCATTTAAGTAAAGTAACGTTCACTTAGGTTCACTTAATGCTCACTTCGTAAATAAACTAGTTTTTCACTCATGATTCACTCAAGTTAACGTTAAAACTCAAACAAAACACAGACAATTAATTTGTACTGTTTGAAAACAATTTATTTACTAAAATGAAAAAACCTTTAATTTAGGTCTGATTAGGCTACAAGTACTTGCAATAGAAGCTTCACTGGATATAGAAAATAAAGTTTATCCAGAGGTCACTTTGTTTCAAAGTTCACGAGCCGCGGAAAATATATACCGAAGATGTCGTCTGCACAAACAAATGAAGTACTAAATAGTCGTGTTAACGTGGTTCACAAAATGATAGGCTAGCTGGACGGGAAACCTCTCCCTTGGACAACCCTCAAGTTAAGTGAACGTTAAGTTAACTGCATCGTGATGGCTTCCATTTTTAAAAAGACACGAGGATAATCTTTACGTTAAGTTAACTGCATCGTGATGGCTTCCATTTTTAAAAAGACACGAGGATAATCTTTACGTTAAGTTACGTTACTTTTGTAAAAGCTAAGTGAACGTTAACATGTTTTGTGATTTCGGCATTAGCTTCGACTTACAAACGCATAATAACTTTCACGTTAGTGGGAGTTGAGAGTGGCGGTAAATAGAAAGGGAGAGGCTTATTGAGTATAATATGCATGTATTTTACAAGGGTTGGAAAGCACAAGAGATTTTGGTGGCGATATGATCTTTGTTATAATTTTTAAAACGTGGGTATTATTAGCGAGAGACTTCTTGGTTTACATCATGGATTAATAGCGTGCATCACATGCCAATCAACTCTGTGATACAGTCGGCAGGAAATAGTACATTTACACAAGCACTATTACACGTGGATCATTTCTGATTAAACATTAATGGAGATAAAGAGTTTTTGCTGAGATTTTTACGAATCTCAAATTTCTCAAATACCACACGATACAAGGGAATAGAGCGTTCCATCTCTAAAAAAAATCCCGAACTGGTTCCAAACTATTTTATTTTGTGACTCCATGGTGAACCAATAAGATTATTATAAGGTCGCAAGTGAATCTTTTTTTTTCTCCTTACTAGTCAATTTTTTTTTGCAAATCACTTTTAGTTACTATTTCTAATAAAACTCACTTTTAGTCACTTTTTACCACAAATTAAACCTTCAGTTTTTCATGATGGAGTAAATAGCAAAGCTATTATATTTGTTAGCTACGGTTATAGCCACATCTAAATATCATGTTCTTTAAATTAATAAATCACATCTGGACACGGGAATTGAACTCAGGACCTTTAGCTTAGTATGCCAATGCTTTAACAAGTGAGCTATCCAGGAATCATCCCGTGCTCAAGGAGTCATGTTTCAGATTAAAGAATAAAACTTTTTTCTTTCAATTTTTTTCTAAGGTTAACTATCATAATTTAGTAATGTTAGCTACAAATTAACTGACAAGATATCATTGTAAAATAATAACATGAAAGATGTACAAAGAAACCATCAAATCTACCTGGAAGAAAATAAATTATAGAAATAAAAATAGGAAATAAAATTAATTTTTTAAATTAAAAGGGGATTATTATAATTTTTTTTTTAAAATCAAGTAAGGATGGAAACACAAAATGAACTACACCAAATATAACCTCTAAGGGAAATGTAGGCCTTAAGGAGAAAAGCTTTAACTTCGCTTTCTCTCGGTAAAACTGTTGCCAAATCTCCTCGCTTTCTGTTATGTGTACTGGGGTAAGAACGAGGTGCTGGCAATCTCGACGAACCAGCGCTGCAAAATTTGCCTTATATTTAAAGGAAGATTGACCACACGAAAACAAGAAAATGGCAACGTGGTTTTCCAATAGTAGCCATGAAATACTCTCAGAGATGATATCCAGTGTAAGTAAAATGTGAAAAATTTATAAAGAGGAAAAAATTCAGAACTGCAAATAAATTATTTACAGGAGCAAATGAAATATTACTGGTATATAAGGATTTGCAGAAGAATAAAAACTAGACAAGTGTATGCAGAGTAGGCTTACAAAAAGAGAAGAAAAATTTATATTTGAAGCAAACAACATTCAAATTAAAAAAAACACTCTAAACGTCGGTAATAATTTCAATCTTTGTAATTTAAAAAAATCAGTTCAACGTTGATCTTAACTAGCCTATTTAATATATATACATGTCTCAAATAATTATATTCTTGTCAATTTTAGTCACCTTTCATTCTCTCTCTCTTTAAGATCACTTTTGGTCACTTTTTCACTGGGCCAGGTCACTTTTATCACTTATTAAAAACACCTCAGGCCAAGGCCGTAGCGGGGTGGGGGTGTGGGGGATGGGGAGGGAAGGATTGAAGTTTAACCCCCCCCTCCCGAAAGTTCACAACAAAAATTAATACGACCTTTTTTACCTTACAAACAAAATAAGAACATTTGAATATATAGTAATTTTAATGTTTAAGTACATTTAAAACAATTGTTTGTGATTGTGTTCATTATTCAAATAACAAAGGAAAAATGAAGTATTAATGAATGTGGGTGGAAGGGAGGACTGTAAGAGCGGGTAAGTTATTGAGATTAGGTAACAAAACATTTTAAATGGAAACTATTCGAATTGAATTTCTGAGAACACGTTGCAAATGAATCAATAAAGAAATAAGAATGAGCTAAAGGCTTGTAGGGGAGGGGGTCAAGCTATCAACCCCCAAAAAACTTACGGTGAGTACATTTGGAAATAACTTTAGTTAAAAAATGTAATTTTTTTTACTATGGAGCAGAGTTGTCAACATTTACTCTAAGGTTCTAAGCACAACATTTTTAAACCTTTAACTTTATTAGAGGAAAACGAAATCATATCTAGAATGATCCATGTTGAATCAGTGGCGGCAGGACCTTATGTGTGTAGGGGAGTGGTCAATTGACCAAAAAGTGATTTTAAGGGAAATGTCATCCCTACCCCAACCTAAAGAGTTTCGGTGGGCCCTCCCCCGGCAAACATTTGGACATAGAATGTCTTTAAGCTATTGGACTGTTCCTGGAATATTAAAAAAAATATATTCTACTCTAGAATATATTTAGAGTGGTATTCCCTTTATTAAAAAATTTGTTTGATGCCCTTAAAATATATTTAGAACAAACCTCACATACATTTTTGTAATATTAATTAAATGCCTTTATATTTAGAAGCTGTCTGAAACCTTAACTCAGTTGGTAGAGTGGCTGCCTACTGAGGAAAGGGTCCCGGGCTAGATTACCGACATGGCCGAAAGTGTATCATTGCTGAATGTGGGTTTACCCTTTCACACTGATAAATTAACGGCCGGGGACTGGATGTTGTGACTTTCTTTGTCTTAAGTTAGAATATAAGGCATATGACAGGCCTAGCAAGCTGGTAGTGGAAAACATATGGCTTTAATAAAAAACTGCCACGGACTGGAAACAGTAATGGATGTAAAGTAAAAAAATTAGATGCTATCGGACTTTATTTTTATATCATATCTTATTCGAAAATATATGAGGAGAGTGAAATAAATATATATAGGGGAATAAACATAATTTTAGGGGGTGATCCCCCCTGAAAACTCACTCCCCCGTTCACACCACCACTGGGTATGCCTTCTATTTAATAAGTGCTCGATGTAAATTTTCAAACTTAGATGGCTGTGTAAATTTCTAAATATTAAACACAAGTAAATCACATAATCCATTTAATCCATGCCGTTAATTACCATAAAAAAATTAGTTCCATAGAGCTAGAGGTATTTAATATCTGTAAATTTTATTTTATTGAGGCCTTTTGGGGTCGGTGCCTTTCAAACCCCCTATGAATTATTGATCTGGCCAAATGGGACATCTTGGGAGTAGACATTTGATATTAATTGTTTAATATTGGGATCTACATACATGTCTGATATATATTAATAAAATAGTGCACATATGCCAATGTTTTTATTTACTATAAACCCTCTAGTTTACAATAATAAAAAGGCCAACACTCATTTGAATAAGAAATTATATAAATTTTAGTCACGTGAGAAATATTGTAACAAGCTAATTAATCAATAGTCCAAGGAAGGTAAGTATTAAAATAGTTGGGACGCAACTCTTCGCCGTCCCCGTGATTTCAACACCACTCACTAGTGCGCCTGCTGACAACTGCTAGGCAACTAACAAGGCAGAGTTGAGGTGCGGGAAGTTGGACCATTTTATTTACAGGAGTTGTCAAAGAGAGAAGATCCTCTAGGGAGATAAGGAAGTGCCATCTCCCTTAACCCCCCCCCCCCCATCCCGAGGCATCTGGTTTACATCAGACCACAAGAGGACGTTTTGAAGTGGGTCAAACCACATTATCTTAGGTCCCAAGTTACAAAAAGGATAAAAGTGAATTTAAAAAGGGCGTTATTTTTAACATAAAATATGTGTGAGTCATTATTTTAATACCAGAATCAAATTACTTGGTCTAAATTTCAGGCTAATATAGCCTGGCTTACCAGTTAAGGCTAGGTATGGGTTCAAATCCCAGCTGGGTGGTAGTTTGAGATTTTTTCTTCTTAAATATTTTCCCATTATCCTTCCATGAAAGTGTAAGTTCATTTAATATAAATACGACCTTTCTCGCCCCTAATCCACTAGAATAATTTAAAGGCGTATAACCCGAATGGGAGTTGACAAGTTTTTTTGAAAGATATATTGATCTAGATTTTTCACTGTATTTTTTTAACTACTCATTCATGTTTATATGCAAACGTATTTATTTTGTTAATGGAGTAAAAATTAGGACGGTAGGAACTATGAGAAAATGTACCCGCATTTGCGTGAAAGAAAGAGTGGGAAACCACTAAGGGTTAATTATACACACTCTAAGTAGAATTAGTCAGGATTCAAATTATGACCATACTGTCAATTGTTAACAAGACTAAATAGGTCTGAAACTTAGACCGCATATCCAACAATACATGTCATAATTTATATTATAAAAGTGCAATTCCAAAAGCAAATATTACAAAAAATGTTTTTAAATGCTAGAATTAATATAATAGGCTACCATAAGTTGGCGCCTAGCACGTTTGAAATATTTTTAGCATTTCATATATTTTGGGAAAATAATGTGTTTTATGAAATTAACAGTTAATAGTTAATAAAATACATTTTTAAGGGACCTTCACAAGATTTAAATTGTTACATAAAAATTTTCATACACTTATTAAAATCTTAATTTTTTTATATTAAAACCCCCAACAGCTTTGAAAACATTCCAAATTAAAAGAGAGTAGATAAACTTGAATAAGGAATTGATTTGTTACAGCTTTTTGGAACAGTCCGTACATTAGCAACAGTCTGTATATTTATATTTCCTTATTTCATTAACATTAAAATAATTAATATATTTTTTTTAGCACCGCGTCTTACTACCCGTTCGGGTTATACGCTTAAGTACTAATTACACTAATTGATTAGGAATTGGGAAGGTTGAATTTAGAGGAAGTGAACCCGCATTTGCGTGGAGGGAGAGTGGAAAACCATTTAGGAAAACCACTCCCAGTTCACCCGACCGAGATTCGAACCTCGATCTCCCCGTCCTCGGCGGTCTGGCTCAACACGACTGGCGCGTTAGCCAACTACGCCACCGAGGCGGGTAATATTTATTATTATTATTATTATTATTATTATTATTATTATTATTATTATTAGTACCACGTCTTACTACCCGTTCGGGTTGTACGCACTTACGCTAATGTGCAATGGTAGGGTGATTGTGAGATGAAATGGAGGACCTACAGTTTAACGTGGGATCCGAACCACGGTGGAGGCCTGGCATTCCTCACATTCGCAAGCTGTGAATAATGCACGTCTTGTCAGAGGTGAAGGAAGGGTTTGGTAATCAGATAAATCTGTGTCGGGACCGAGAATAGAACCCCGGACCCTAAACACAGAGGTCTGACACCTTACCCCTAGACTACCAGGTCAACTAATTAATATTTAAATGCTAGATTTAATTTTCTATCCACTAATTTCGTAAACAAACAATAATTGTTTCATATGTTTATTATTAGTATGAATATAATTTGTACAGACATATTTTACGTATGAAATCTACTACACTTTGCTGAGGCTTAGTATATTCCAGAAAAAATATAGAAAATCTTGTTCTTTTTCAAGATTTAACCATTAATAAAAATTCCAAAGTGGTTGATATAACCATGAAAACGATTGTGAAGGTTTTCAACAATATTTGTCTTAGAATAATTATCGATTGAAAGTTTTAGAAATAACATAAGTTTTCTTACAAAACATATAATATTAACGTCAGAATTAAAATCTAAAATTGTTGACATTACCTTAACCGTATCATTTGGTGTAGGTCTACCAGTAATGTGTTTTTATGCGAGAATACACAAAGGAGCAGTGCCGTTACAATATTTTTAGCATCCTGAGCAGATAATGAATTAATGCATCTACTTCCTTAAATGATAATACGTCCGAAGAATATAGCGGCTTTCCTTTTATTAGTCTAGAATATTGATATTTATAATATGTTAACACACTGGACAGAATTAAATCCTAAATCAAATTAAATTAAAGATTGACAATAGTTGGTTTACAAAAAAGTTGACTCTTTATGACAGTTCAAAAACTATTCAACAGTAGGCCTATTTCCATCATGTCAATGCAAATCCATAATTTTTAATTTCGAATCGAATCTGAATCTTGACTAACTGACTTTAATTGAATCCTAATCGAATTATACGTATAGAAAAAATTGGATCAAATATTTCATTTAAAAAAAATAGGTTCAGATCTGAATCGAATAATTTATTTTAGACCCGCCTCGGTGGCGTAGTTGGCTAACGCGCTAGTCGTGTTGAGCCCAACTGCCGAGGACGGGGAGATCGAGGTTCGAATCTCGATCGGGTGAACTGGGGGGTGGTTTTTCCTAAATGGTTTTCCACTCTCCCTCCTCGCAAATGCGGGTTCACTTCCTCTAAATTCAACCCTCCTAATTCCTGATCTATTAGAGTAATTAGTACTTAAGCGTATAACCCGAACGGGTAGTAAGACGCGGTGCTAAATTTAAAAAAAAATATTTTAGGCATAATATGACAATGTTTCAAATCGAATCTTTGTTGACTATCTTAATATATTTGTAGCCTCCTTTATTATCTTTACTAAAGGGAAGCGTACAAGACATGATAATAGTAGAACTGACAAATAGAGTGAATTAGTAGGGTCTAAAAGGACAATAGTCCGAGATCAAACCATTGCTCTCAAAGAAAAGCAACCCACACAGTTGCAGAAAAAAACCCAACTGTAGTTAATTGTAGTCCTTCACAACAATGGAAGTGATATAATGTTAACTACGGATGTCCCTCGTATAATTGCGTCATGGATCGTGCACACACTTTAATTTATATATCAAGGAGAAGCCATGAATAATCAAGGATGAAATCAATTTAAAAGTAAATACATCTTTAATAGTTGATATTAATAACTGAGAACAAAGAGAATGATAAACACCGACAATATATTAAATATGGAAAATGACAGCTTATCCTGCAAATCTTGCTTCCATATATTTTGTATGGAATATCCCGACCATAATTATTATAATAACACATATATTTACCTAAATATTCACCATAGGCACGTAAGCCTTACTGGTATTTCAACCAAACTATTTTCAAAATCTAAAGAGGACATACTAGAAGTTTCCTAAATATGTACTGCACACACTGTCGTGAATGAACAACAACCAGAAGTTTATTTACAATTCCCTTCAAACAGCAAGATGAAACTAACATATAAATGTATCCCTGGCTATAAATAACACATAATATCATAAATTCGAAGCATTAGCATACTAAATAGACAATTTAACATTAAGTTTCCAAATGAAGACAGCACGTATATTGGAATGTTCAGTGATTGGACCTTAACTCTAATACCTTGAGTAGTGCTGTGATATCTGTAATCTATGACATGATAAAATATATGTTGGTCATCATTGTGTTTGTGAAGAGTTGAACCGTTCACCACCTCCAACTCTAACCGCTAGAGACCACGACAGGCGGGAAGAGGGTGGGCGGAATCAATAGGGAATTTAAAGTAACAACAATTAATAGGAAAATTTGCAAGCTTAACAAAATTAGAGTTATTTATTCAAAATAAGACAACAGAGGTGTATAGGTAATATATGGCCTTACAAGGCTAACGTAGTAGTGTTGAAACACACACATATACAACGTGTATCTAAAACATTGCATCAAACTTTGGCAGGCTATTCCTTGGGTGAAAATAGAATAATTCACATCAGCAACCTAGGGTCCATCTTGAATAATAAGGGCGGTATACACCCCTAAAGACAGAGCTAAAAACGACTGTTGTGTGAAATATTATGAAAACTGCTTAGGGTATTACAACGAATATTTGTACACTACTTATTGAAACCTTGATCATTAATAAATTAAATATGCTGTTACCGTTACCCCACCCCCATTACGTAAAAAAGGGGGGGTTGAAATACTTTTTTCTGCAATAAAATATGTAAGAGTAAGTATTGCCAATTTTGACTTAAGATTACTAAACGTGGAGTAAAAATTAACAAAAAAGGTGACTTGGATAAACTGTCTAGTTTTTCCCGTTTCCGAGATAATCACACAAGTTTGAACTCAGAGACAAATGTATCCAACACAGCTATACTGGCTCCCTACCTGGCAGAAATTAACACTTGTCTTTAAAATCACACATGCTGCCTGCTGTAACGTTATAATTTAATGTTGCTAGAGAGTAGGCGGCTATTATAGCCTAGTTGTAGGTCTTAGAAATAGTCTCCTCATACTGGAGAGAGTTAGTAGCTCTAATGATCTTATTTGAGCCTATTTTAGGTTAGGTAGTTTTAGTTTTAATGGCACTCTGTGCTTGCCATAGGTGAAGTCTCACATCGCCCCACATGATTGGTCCATTAGACAGACCAGCAGCTTAGATAAAGTGTGTCTCACACCAAGGCCTGCATGACCATGTTGTAGTCTTTAGGGTCTCCAGGCGTGAAAGGGGCTGTTTAGAATGTTCCAGGCCTTATGGCATGCCTTATTAGGCATTAGTCGGCCTTCCTAGAGTTATTTTGGGTGCACCTCACGCCATTACTGTTGTTCACCCTTTGTTGTGGTGCTCAACTCGTGGGTCTTTATGCCCATCCGGCATGGCTCGCATTCATTGTATAAATTAATAATTGTTGTTCACCCTTTGTTGTGGTGCTCAACTCGTGGGTCTTTATGCCCATCCGGCATGGCTCGCATTCATTGTATAAATTAATAATTGTTGTTCACCCTTTGTTGTGGTGCTCAACTCGTGGGTCTTTCTGCCCGTCTGGCATGGCTCGCATTCATTGTATACATTAATAACTGTTGTTCACCCTTTGTTGTGGTGTTCAACTCGTGGGTCTTTCTGCCTATCTGGCATGGCTCGCGTTCATTGTATACATTAATAACTGTTGTTCACCTTTTGTTGTGGTGCTCAATTCGTGGGTCTTTATGCCCATCTGTCATGGCTCGCGTTCGTTGTATAAATTAATAACTGTTGTTCACCTTTTGTTGTGGTGCTCAACTCGTGGGTCTTTATGCCCATCTGGTATGGCTCGCATTTTCTATGCACCTTTGATATAATCTTGTTGAGGGGTCGTATCTACCCCCCTCCCACATATTTTGATCGCCGGCCCTCATGGGTTTGATCTCCTTGAGCCTGGCTGAGACTAATTGGTTGCGTCCCAGCCCATATTGTACCCAGGCCTAGAACCCTGAATTGGAACTTTCACTTGTAGTCGTACTGGGACATGTGTGTCCGGAATGAACTCTCATCTTTTCATCGCCATTGTAGATTGGATGAGAAAGTTTAAGCTAGCTTCACTAGCGTGAGCGGTCCTTTCCCTAATTGTAGGGCAGCTGACTTGTCTCACTTAATTGTCCCTACATTATTTAGAAGTAAATATTTGCAACTAATTATCTTGCTATTCTATCATGTAGCTCATTTATGTAGAGGTTATTGTATCATAACTGATGCAGCATTTGTTTGTTGGAATGGGGCTACACGTATAGAGCATTAACAGGGATTTTTCTGTTGTGCATTAATTTCGGCGCTTCACGCCGACTGAACTATTAGAGAAGTACCACTAGCTTGCTCGCATTAGATCAAAGTATTGTCAGGTTTCTTAACTGGCCTAATCTGGCAAACTGGAGTGTGCTTGTACTATATTTAACCTACAGTAGCCCCATGGCTTCTTTGGTGCTGACTGACAGCTCACAGCTGACAGATGAACGCTTTGAAAAGCTACCAGATCAAATTATGTATCCCTACGCCGAACCATATGATCTGCAAAAAAACATGTGTTTAGCAGCTGTCACTTCTGACAGTCAACATTTAGGTATATACCTAAATGTTGACTGTCAGAAGTCAGTTGTGAACTGTCAGTCAGCACCAAAGAAACCATGGGGCTACTATATGTATTGTTAAACATGCCACATTAAATATCTATATAAATCTTTATCCTTTGCTTTCACGTGTTGTTTATCTATGTCTTCCCTGTTTGCGTATCCGGGGTCTCTAGAGTCGTCTAGAGCCACGGTACAATAGTTTAATATTAGCGCCGGCCACGGTTGTTTGCGATGTTTATTTACTGGCGCATGCGCAGAAAACATATTTTTACAAATGAAAGAAGTATTTACTTGATTTTCAAACAAAAGTATGACGAAATATCTTTGTTTTGAAAAATGTTTGGAGGAAGTGATTTTAATCATAATAATTATAAATACATGCTGGATGGTTTTTAAATCTTGTATGAAACTTTTAATTTTTTTACTTAAACACAAAAACATTTTCCGAAAGGAATTTTATCATGGTTTTTAACACTAGTTATTTCCAAAACAATGTGTGAACGAATCTAGTATATTTCTTAGTAGCTACTTCACTGGTTATCTAGTTGTAGGTGCCACAATTAATTCAGTACAAGTTTAACTACTGAATGAGATACTTAATCATCGCTCGAGTGTAAGGGGAATTAGTTAATAACTCTGCCATGATAAAGCTACAGTGGGATGTGTGAAAGAAAAAGAGTTATTTTGGAATAAAGTTGGTGACAAAGAGTGGAAACCACATTTGATTATGATCATGGAAAAGCGATCAGTTGACCTGTTAGATTTTATAATAAATTCCTGTATTTCCCCAGTGTGATGACGTCACCAAGCATAAGGAGTAATGTGAAGGTTGGGAGGAGGTCCATATAAACGTATAAAAGTTTTATATTGGTTAACTCATAAAACTCCATGGTGTAAGCCCACAATCGAGCTATACCAGCCACCACTGTTAGAAATTATAGTGCCATTATTTGCAGATAGAAGGTGTCATGTGGTCAGCACCACGAACCCTACGACCGTTTATCTAAGTTTTATAGATCGGAGCCACTACTTGTTTATTCAAGTAGCTCCTCAATTGTCCTCACGAGGCTGAGTTGACCCCGTTCCAGACCCGATGATTCACAGACAAGACAGGGGGTGATAAAACAAGTATTCACACGGAATGAGAACTTAGAGTTGGCACGCCAAATGGCGTTACTAAGAGACGTCACAGTTATCTTTGTTTGCACCTTGAAGGTAGGCAACACATTCAGCACGCCCACAAACCAACAACAGGAAGCCCCCACCATTCCAACCTCTGACACACATGATGGTGCCAGCGTTGCAGAAATTCCTCGTGGATAGGCCTACCTGTTGTCAGATAATTCAATGCTTGTTAGTAGCCATAATTTACACCGCACTCCACTTGTTATGGGCTGAAGATTGATTAACCGCCAGCCCCTTTCCCTCAGAACTATGACGTCACGTAGCGCCACCATTCAGCGTTACCGAGCCCAAGTTCATCACGTGGAAATAATCGTCTTTTCATTCTTAACAAATTGTATAGTTTTTAAAATGGAAATCTACCCGTATCAGTGGCTGTGTGATCTAACGTGCTACTCTCGTAGTAAACTAGGTGGCCGATGACGGGGAGATCGAGGTTCTAATCTCGGTCGGGTGTGTTGAGGCTCGTTTTTCCAAAGTGGTTTTCCACTCTCTCTCTCTACACGCAAATGTGGATGCACTTCCTTTAAATATAGCCTTCCTAATACGTAAACCAATTAGAGTAATTATTAGTGCATAAATGTATAGCCCGAACGGGTAGTTGACGTGGTGCTAAACAAGGCCGTAGCTAGGGAGGGGTTTTGGGGGTTCAAACCCCCCGCGAAATTTTATGAACAGAATATATATGGCTTTATTTATGGTTCAAAAATATTCAAATTAAGATACAAAAACAAATTAGGGGGCTGTGTTACCATAAAAAGCACTTCAGAGAGCTTCTAGAGATGTTAAATAATTCAAAATTTTCCTAGCCTTCGGCATTTTGGGGGTTATTTTACCATAAAAAAACTTCACAGAGCTTCAAAAAGTGTTTAATATTTAGAAATTTTCCAAGCCTTCGTCAATTAATGGGTTATATTACCATGAAAAAAAACCACTTCAGAGAGCTTCTAGAACTGTTTATCATTTAGAATTTTTTTTCTAGCTTCCAGCAATTGGGGGATGTGCCCACCAAACCCCACGTGAAATTATTGGCTGGCTACGGCCTTGGTGCTAAAAAACAAATATAAAAACTGGCGATATAAAGAACCCTGTTACACAACAATTTTTATAGATCTAATTTACTGACACTGCCCAATAACATGAATATTAAATAAAAAAAACCTTTCTGGAAAAAAGAGGTAATTTACGATGTAGGTATTTGTCAGAAATTTATTAAAGGTCACGCCTTATTATTGTTTGTATGTTGTGACTCACATATTAAGTCGAAAATACTCGCGTTTATATTTCTCCTCTTTGCTTGCATTTTCATCACATTACACTTCCAAAGAATTTAAATCTCAAAAATAAACTGAAATAATATGTAAGATTCTATTGTAATTTTACAGGAGAAATATTTCACCTTTAGTAAATTTTACATCTGTAAAAGTTTATGTAAAATTGTTTTATATCAAGGTAACAATTCGTCCCTGATTGATTTTCCCTCCTCTGTTTTGTTAAATAAATTAATACAATTTTAATTTTTTATGGATTAAAACGAATGTATTTAATAAAGTCAGTTTTTAAAAAGCTTTATTTTGAAACTAAAAATTCCACACGGTGTTGCCCATGCTGACTGTGGTATAAGAATTTTATAAACCCCCCACCTCCCATGGTGCCCGTATCTCTGAAACGTAATTCTAAACCAGATTTAAAAATCCAGGTTCGGGGTGCATTCGGACCCCCTTCTATCCACCCATATTAAAAATTTCAGATCTCTGCGTGCCGTAGATTTGGCTGGGCATCGCACACAAACAAACAGACAAACACTTCCTTTTATTATTAAAGATACCATTATATTAGTTACGGTATTATTTTCATAGCAAGCCCGTTATTTAATAACTGGAAGCTTATGTGGCCACAATGGCTTCAGTAAAAATGTTACAATTATTATTTTATTAATATTATTAATCCATTTAATTATTAATGTAAAAAGAAATACAGAAGAAAATACATTTATTATTGGAAGCTCTTATAACTTTTTAAAAAAATTATGTAAATTAATATTTCAAGTAAAGTAATCTACAATGCCAAATTGTAGTGACTTTCAATCAATGTTTTGGTCTGGCGAAGAGTATTCATCCCCGCTTCTGATTTTTTCCTTCTTAATTTCAGATTCCTTAACTGTGCTTTGCTTAGCCCATTACTTTCATGTAACATATCTTACCATTTTCATAGTATACATAACTATATTTCACGCCTTATTTAATGACACTGTCCAAAACATGATCATAAAAATATTATTAGTGTGGTTTTTTTTTAGCACCGCGTCTTAGTAACCGTTCGTGTTAAACTCTTATTTACTAATTAATTTAATGTTTTAGGGACTAAGGAGGTTGAATTTTAAAGGGAAATGTGCCCACATATTCGTGGAGGGAGAGTGGAAAACCATTTATGAAAAACCACCCTCAGTACACCCTACTGGGATCGAACTCCAACCTCCCCATCATCGGCAGTCTAGGCTATTTTAAGAGAAGCCATAGAACATGCGGCCACAGAGGTGGGTTAGGGTGTATTATGAACCATTTAAATGATAATCTATCTTCCCCAGCGCCCCTAAATGATTTTAGAATGACTTTCTCAATAAATTCCAAGATAAAAATGTTCATTTTAACGTGGAGCTTATCAATTATAATCAGCCACGTATCTTTCTTAGAACTACAATATTATTATTATAATGAAACAAAGCTCCAAATTCAGCAAAGAATTCCTCCGCAAGGGAACAGTTTCATCTACTTAAATGACTTGCCAATTTAATATAGAGGTTGTAATTCTATTTTTAATTACACTTCTTTACAAAGTAACACAAAACTTTGACAGTAAAAAGAGGACATGCGTGACGAGCAGAGTTAATAAAGTCTTTGTTCTTTACGAACTCTGAGATAAATCTATACGGGACTCATTTGTGACATTTCTCTTAATCAAGTGCAATCATGACCAGTAGAATGACGATATAAATAGTGTTTGGAATCTTATTTCTTTCTTTCTTCCAGAAGAATCAAGAAAGTTTCGTAATTCACAGACAAATATTTGTTTTTTGTGATTTAGTACATGAATTAAATAGCCAAAGCTATTATTTATGCTATTAGTGGGAATTACACCATCTAGATATCATATTATGAAAATTGAAAAATGACACCTGGACACGGTCCCGGGTTCGATTCCCGTGTCCAGGTGTCATTTTTCAATTTTCAGAATTTAGTACATGGTTAATATACGACACCTTAGCTCAGTCGGTAGCGTATTTACACACTTAGCTAAGGGTCCCGTCTTAATTTCCGGTATGGCCAGTAAATTTGTCTTTGTGGAAATGTGGGTTTACACTTTCACATTGATGAATTAACAGTTGGGGACTGGATGTTGTGACTGTCCTAGTATTAAGTAAGTTTATAAGGCATATGAAGCTACGTCAGGCCTAGCAAGCCGGTAGTGGAGAATATATGGCTTGAATAAAAAACTGACCCAGGCTGGCAACAGTAATGGATGTAAAAAAAATCTGGTTTGTGTCTGCGATTTCTAAAACTATTTCATTAAAAATTGGACTATATATATATGCGCAACCTATTTATATATACATATTGTGTTCCTTAGGAGGAATTGGAGGACGTTATGGAATGAAAAGTTGAGGTAAATAGAAGATTAGGAATAAGGAGGATTCAAATATCGGATGACTTGAAGGAAAGAAGAAAAATCTGGGAGTTAAAGAAGGCAGAGGACAGGGTACATTGGCGGTCTAAGTTCACTTACAAAAGGAATGGACTTGTCGTAAGACAGAAGAACTAGTAATAAATATATATTTATGTTTACATATATATGTAGCGATATATCTTGCTCCTTTTGTACCATATATGTTGTTTTTAGCACCACTTCTTACTACCCGTTTTGGTTATACGCTTTTGTACTAAATTACGCTAGTGGTTTTAAGGATAAGGGAGGTAATATTTATAGGAGGTGTATTCGCATCTGCGTGGAGGGAGAGTATAGAACAATTTTGGGGAAAAACTTGTATACATCTGACCGAGACTTGAACCTCAATCTCCCCGTCATCAGCAGTCTAGTCTACTGCGAGAGTAGTGCGTTAGACCGTGCGGCCATTGAAGCGGATTAATACGATATTATGTCATCAACAAAACATTTATTTAACCAACTGTATTATGGGAAATGTATCTGTAGTCAATGAAACGAATTCAATTGATTACATTCATAAATACGAACATAGATTCGCAAGTGTTTATTCCAGTTTACTGAATATATGATAACATAATAAGTAAAACGCATAGTATGAAATATGAAGTTTGACATTCATGAAAATAATGAATATAATGATGGCGATTATTTAAATGTAGGCTTTGTTATAATAATAACTAAATAATTTGATAACATCGTGGCTCGTTTCGGTGGTAGAATGGTCTAAGTCTACACTCTTGTGATAACCTAGACTGCTGGTGATGGGAGGTCCTGGTTCGATTCCCGGTGGTAGAATGGTCTAAAGTTACACTCTCGTGATAACCTAGACTGCTGGTGATGGGAGGTCCTGGTTTGATTGCCGGCGGTAGAATGGTCTAAGGCTAAACTCTCGTGATAACCTAGACAGCTGGTGATGGGAGGTCCTGGTTTGATTCCCGGTGGTAGAATGGCTCAAGGCTACACTCTCGTGATAACCTAAACTGCTGGTGATGGGAGGTCCTGTTTCGAATCCCGGTAGGGTTCCATGAAGTAGGTTATCCGTTGACGGTTTCTCATTCTATTTCTATGCAAAGGGTATAGTGCTCCTAAATTCTCTCTTGGCCAGGCTGTTTGAATAAAGCTAGTATTTTACTTCCTCATGACCCCTCAGAGATAGAAAGTATTGTGATAATCGTGTTCGAGATGTTAATTGATGTCAACTTTTTATAAACCTTTGAACACGAAAAAGTTGTTTTAGAGTTTCCGTCTGTCTGTCCGTTTTATTTCTGTAGATCATCCTAGAGTCAAAGCCATTTTACCGATCAGATTAAAACATGGCATCTAGAGTTTTCGTAAGATTCCGTCAACCTCTATGGTCTTGGGGCTAAGTGCTCGTCTTGGAACCCGTTGTTTGTGAGGTCAAACCCAGCTGGGGTCGACGGATTTTTCTTGAGCGATAAACATCCGTAGCACAATCTCCTTCGGAGGGGAAGTAAAGTCATCAGTTCCGTGTCAACTGTGGCAGGTAAAATAACCCTGGAAGTTATTTGAAAATAGCTTTTCCGGCAAAATTGGCAGGCCCTTTCACTCTCGCTCTTAGGCATTTTACTGTGCAGTCGGTTCAGAAAGTGCACGTTAAATACCTCAAATAAAATAAAGATTCTCCAGAGGAGTTTTGGAATTAGTTATCTAACCCTAAAACCATGGGCAGTTTACTTTAGGTAAAAATAGAAAATAATCGCTTCATTTTATCAAAAGTGGCTCTAATGATCTTTTACTAAAACTAAATTTGTTTGTTATAGTATATATTTTCTCTCTCTATATATATATACATATATATGGATTGATTTAGTCCAGACATGCAATATTAATATTACTTTATTTTAGCACATATTATAATTTGTAGTTTAATGACTTATATACATTTTAATCAAAATCGTTAGCGCTAATTTTGAGAAATTTGACTTTTATCTTTTCACTCTTGAGTAACTGACCCCCCTCCCCTAATTTTATAGGTAGATCGATAGCTAAAAATTTTTTTATCTAGATATCTTAATGAAAACCTTAGAAACTTGGTTTCCACTTCGTTCAGTAAAATTGTTTCGAATCTAGACAAATACACGTTATTGCGAAAATCACTTTTACATGTTCGTGTAGTCATGAAACATCGACATCCATTCAAATCTCAAATTAAATATTTTTAAACGATCACAATACTTTCTTTCTACTATAAGTCATGAAAAGGTAAAATTATCTGTATCATAATAAAATATCGACATTGGTAGATTATCAATTCTTCCCTAAACAACAACGAATGTAAAGAGAAAGAAAAAGAGAAACAGAGTTAAAAAAGTTTTTACCACTTTTTGTCCCCACCTTTTTTTTTATTTATTCCTTTTCGGCCCAAACTTCCTTAAAGTTTCAAAGTCCCTGCTGTGAAAAGCTGTTACCGGAAACACACAATTGTTGTGCGAAACTGCAAGGTGAGTTAGTAACAAAATAATGTTACCACTGGTAACAGTTCAGAACCAGAGAATTGAAAAAAAAAAAAAAAAAGAGACAGTCAATTTATAAAAAAAACAACAACTTGGAATCACTATTTTTTCATCACCACACCTTAATATCCATTCTGGTCATGTTTGGTTGAATATAGACGAATTGTATCCGCATCTGCATGAAGATAAATTTGAAAATCATTTAAGAAAAAAACACACTCAATTCACCTGACAAGGATCTAAACACGATCTCCCCGCTATCGAATGTCTAGTCTATTATGAGAGTAACACCTTAGACCATGCGGTCATCAAAGTGGGTGACTCACTGTTGGCAATCGCTAAATATATAATAATACATCAGGGCAGTGGCGTAACAGATTAAGCTAGACCCCCCCCCCACAAAATTTATTTTCAAGCCCCCTTTTTCCAAGTCATCTAACACCTTAATAAGTTCTGAAAAATTGAAAAATGACACCTGGACATGGGAATCGAACCCGGGACCTTTGGATTAGTACGCCAATGCTCTAGCCACTGAGCTATCCAAAAATCGTCCCATGTCCAGGGTCATTCTTAACTCATATTTTAAGGCAGAGTCTATGATGGACGTGAGGAAATCGTCGGCTACAAATGTGTGATTTTATTAAGATCACGAGCATAAATAATAGATTCGTCTATTTGATACCTTAATAAGAGTGATAAGAGAAAAGTTAATAGTCCTAAATATTTACTAAGTTAATAATCACACCTTATAATGACTGTTTTAGATTAGGTTTTGTATTAGGAACGTCATCAGTCAGTCAGCTTGACTGCATGAATGTATGCGCTATTTAAAACATAATTATATAATTAAAATAATGCTACAGCTTAGTTTTAATTTACAACACTTTATGATAAACTTATTAAACTATCTAAATTGTCAATAATCAGGTCACAAATTATTTTATTACAATTATTTCTACCAAATTTATAGTAATATAAAGTTCCCTTTCTTGGGCCCCCTTATACCATTGGGTCCCCCCAGCATTGCGGGCCCTGAGGGCCTGGGTGTTACTGTTTCAGGGTAAGAGCTTCATAGAAATAGTCAGAATACAAAGTATTTTGGGAACTATCACCTGGCCGGGGCCTCTGGTTTAGTTGTCAGTGCCCCTGGCTCTGATCTAGAGGTCCTAAGTTCGTTTCCGGGTGGTACCGTTAGTATTTTTCCGAAGGAGGAACTATTCCTATGGTTACCATGGACTGGTTAGTTAGCCTTAAGCTAGGTTTAATACCCCCACTGGCTCCACACCTTCATAATCACTATCATGACGTCATCTCATCGTGGGTATGACGTGTAGACAACCTCCTATGCTGTACTCTAAGTAAGGCTATGTCCCCACTGGCTCCACACCTTCATAATCACTATCATGACGTCATCTCATCGTGGGTATGACGTGTAGACAACCTCCTATGCTGTACTCTAAGTAAGGCTATGTCCCCACTGGCTCCACACCTTCATAATCACTATCATGACGTCATATAATCGTGGGTATGACGTGTAGACAACCTCCTATGCTGTACTCTAAGTAAGGCTATGTCCCCACTGGCTCCACACCTTCATAATCACTATCATGACGTCATATAATCGTGGGTATGACGTGTAGACAACCTCCTATGCTGTACTCTAAGTAAGGCTATGTCCCCACTGGCTCCACACCTTCATAATCACTATCATGACGTCATCTCATCGTGGGTATGACGTGTAGCCAACGTCCATAGCAGTACCCTGAGCAATGTTCTGTTCCCACAGAGCGACCAGATTCATTGTCAGACTTAGTGCGGTTTGGTACTAAACATAAGACGACAATTACCGGTATAAGAATGGTCAATCTTACAACAGACTGTACCACAGTCTTGCAACAGACTGTACCACAGGTGACGGGGAGATCTGTTTTCGAATCCCGGCCAGATTCACTGAGGGTATTCTTCCTAAATGGTTTTTCCACTCTTCAACCACGCAAATACTTGTACACTTCCTCTAAATTCAACCTTTATCATCTCTAACACGTTTAGTTAGTACAGACGCGAACAACCCGTACTGGTATTAAGACGCGGTACTAAAAATAAATAATGGACTGTGTTTACCAAGCTTGTATCTGAAAAAAAAGGCTTAAAAAATTATTGCATATTAAGATGATTTTGTCCCTAGAAAAACACATCCCGGACTTCTTTTGTCCACAATTTGGTAGATTAATTGATGCAATTTAAAATTAATATTAATTAAATGAAACTGTTTTATCATACAAATTTGGTCTACACTCTTAATAGGGCCCCTACACGATCAGCAGAGCCCTGCGTTTGTGGAGATCGCGATAATTCGCGAATGTTAGATATGGCATTTTTTCTTTAAGATGTTCACATTTCAGGTTACCCTGATTGCAAATATATGCTCAGAATTGTCGCGATAATTCGCGAAATCGGCGTTTTAGCGCGATATTCGCGATTTTAAACGATGTCCGCGATAATCGCGATTTAGTCGCGATTTTCGGCATTCGGCATGTTACAGTTCGGTGATGTTGAGTAGTTATTTTGTATTTTTCTAGCCTAAATTGAAATTTAAAAATATAGTCACAATTTTTGTGAAGTAACAAGATGATTTTTGTGTAATATTTTGTCTTTGTGACTTGTACATACTTTTCCCGGACCAGCTGCCGCTAAATCTTACTTTTTTAATAAGTTGACAGCACATTTTTTTGCAGACTAGTGTTTTTTACCGTTTTGTCCAAACAAAATGTTATTTTTGGTTTTCACTTCAATATATTTAGTTTACCTGTTTCAAACATTGCCCTGGAAGTCTAGTTTTAACCCAACAAAGTCACCTTAATCACGAAAGTTTGGTAAAAAAACACTTTTTTAACGCTTTTGTCTTAATTCGATAATTTCGTCGCAAAAATAGGATTTTTTTAATTCACCGCTTATTCACCGCTTTTGGGAAACTTAAAAACGTAATTGGGCTTTTTTATTCACCATAAAAGCAGGGCTCTGACGATCAGTCAGACTGTCAGTATTAATAAAGTAATAATTAATACTGACAGTTCTACTGATCGTGTAGGGGGCAGTATTGATGTCCGGAATGGCTAAAATACTGATGTGACACGAATTTTCTGATCACATCAGTCTCAGTCCATCAGTCTAGCAAGTGGTGGGAGAGACTCACAGTAGTACTGACAGCAATTCCTTCAGTCTCAGTAGTAAACATGGACTGCCCACGCCTTTTTATTATCATCCATGTTGTTGTACGTTGCAAGCAGGAGCTGAGACTGATAAAAATAATGAGACGAAGACTGACCGTGTACGGTCTCGTTGTAAATACTGATGCGTACTGACTGATCGTGTAGGGGCCCAATAAGGGGGCGGCCAGGCTGGGCGAGCGACTTAAATATAAAATAGAACACATTGGCTGTAATGAGAGGTAGCAAGACTGGAGCGCGCACGCTTGAAAGATAGAACTGGTTCTATTTTTCAAACGCGCACGCTCGACCCGGTACAGTATAGTTTACAGGCGCTGGGCAATATTATATGTTGGTTCATTGAGTGCTAGGAAAACTTCTCATTTTGACATTTTTATTACTATCGATAGGTTTAGCACACTTGCTACTAACGGCCTAATTTAATTGGTAAGATCATAAACCATACTTATATGTATTATATATATATATAAAACTGATATGTTAAAATACTTCAATATTATCAAAGTAGGTCTTTACAAATAAGAATCACCATTAGCGTGGGGAGAGAACGAGAAAACCACAACAATAAATCACTTGTTAAAACCACTTTCAGTTCACTGAGCCAAGATTCGGAGCCTCCTCGTCAATAACTACCGAGAGTTATCTGCTAATTACGCGCTTGCGCGCTCGCTCGCACGCTCGCCAGTCTGGCCGAACCCTAAAGGCATCACTACCGCGATTTATAGGTTTGCCGATGACGGGGAGATGAGGGTTCGAATACCACTCGAGTGTACTGAGGGTGGTGAGGCTTAACTGGTTTCCAAATCTCTCTCCACGTGATGAGTGTACACTTCCTCTAAATTCAACCTTCACCACCCCTAATACGTTAGTATAATTAGTACAAATGCGTACAAATAGTGAGACTCAGCGACAGCTCAGGCTAAACGGATATAGGAGCATTCTAGATGATACACCCATTTGCGTGGAAGGAGATTGGGAAATCAATTAGGAAAAAAACACCCAACCGGAATTCGAACCTTGATCTCCACGTCATCAGCAACCCGGTTTAAGAAGAGAGTGACACCTTAGACCATTCGGCCACTGAAGTGGGTGCAAAAATTGTAGAATTAGGATACAATGAACATTATAACATGTAGCGACGAGTATTTCTCACTCATTCTTACTTTTATTTAGATTCTCAGACTTTTATCTAATCGTAGACTAGTTCACCAATTTAATGTAGATTATAGTGCATTCTATCACGTCCATTAAAACTGGCAATCCTATTTTATATTTTGTTACCTGTTTTACTGAAGAGGAGGAGGAAGGATGGGGGGGGGGGATCATTGAAGCCCTACTTTTATTTTATATATATATGATTCTGACAGTTTATTTCTATTTTTTTAACATGAGAAGTTACTAATTACAATTTTTTAACTGTTCTGTCTTACTGTAGGTCCATTCATTTTGTCAGTGAACTTAGACCTACCATGTGCCCTGTCCTCTGCTTCCTCCTACAGCTCCCAGAGGTTTCTTCTTTCAAGAATTATTACTCTACACAAATTAATTTAAATAATAAATATACATAATTATGATAAAATAGCATAAATATGAAAAATTTCTCACTATTAGGGCCGTAGTCAAGGGGGGGTTTTGGGGGTTCAACCCCCCCCCTGAAATTTTATGAACAAAATATATATATGGCTTTATTTTTGGTTCAAACAGTATCAAAATTAAGTTAAAAGTACAAATTAGGGGGTTGTGTTACCATAAAACGCACTTAAGAGAGCTTTTAGAGGTGTTTAATATTTAGAATTTTTTCTAGCCTTCGGCAGTTAGTGGGTTATGTTGCCATAAAAAACACTTCAGATAACTTCTAGAACTGTTTATCATTTAGAAATTTTTCCAGCCTCCGGCAATTGGGGGATATGCCCACCAACCCCCCCCCCCCCCCCCCCCCCCCGAAATTATTGGCTGGCTACGGCCTTGCTAATAGTCGGTTATTTTGTTCACATTAATATCTGTGAACCATTCACAAAGTGTTTTGTACCTTTTGAACGGGTGTAAACATCAGTTTTACCCGTTCATAATAATTAGTGATGCCACAAGGGCCAAAAAATAACGCCCTGCTATTTTAATGGTGAAAGGGTGGTGATTAGTCATAGCAAAAAATGAACTGTAATAGTTGACTAACTATTTATAAACTCAACATAAAACTATCCTGGATGGATAAATAATAGTCTGGTAGGACAAGTACATGGAGGTTGAAATAGTTTAGATTTGAATTAGTAAGTTATGGGCAGTGATTTTGGAAGTTTTTATATAAAAACTTTTTTGATCAAAATAAATAAAACATTGCTCCAGTAGAAACAGATTTTATTGTTCTTCCCACGGTGATATAAACAGTTGTTGAATAATTGTCAAGGGTGTACTGGAATTTAATGACAACTTTTTCTATGCGTTTAGAAAGTTCCTTATCTAATTCGGCTAATGCCGGGATCACGATCAACTTAAACTTAACTTAACGTAACTTAACGTAACTTAACGTAAAGAACCTCCTTGTGTGTTTAAATGGAAGCGATCACGATGCACTTAACTTAACGTTTACCTGCAGTTAACTTAACGTAAGAGATGTCCTGGGAGGTCTTTTACTTTACTTTACGTTACTTGAAAGGTATCACGTGATCTAGCCAGCCAATCATTATGCGAGTGACGTCATCAGGGATATTTAGTAACTCATTTGTTGGTATTATGACTAATGTCTACTCTTTAGCGTAAGTTCTAGTGATCAGACATTGAAACTAAATAATAACACTAAAATAGGAAAGCTAAATTTATCAAAAAAATTTGTAATAGATATTTATTATATCGATTGAAAACTATAAACATTCACAGATCATCACTATACAACTTGTACAAATCACAGATCATACTCGAGAATGAAGATGTTTGGCTCGAGTTGTTATGTTAAGTGACGTGAATCGTGATCACACATACGTTAAGTTAACTTTAAGTTAACGTTACGTTAAGCTACGTTAAGTTAACTCTAAGTTGATCGTGATCCCGGCATAAGCTAATGACAGATAAACAACAACAATCCTGGGAAAACGATCAGATTCTAAGTATACCTCAGTTTTAGCTTATGTGGTGCTGACTGACAGCTCACAACCTCAGTTTTAGCTTATGTGGTGCTGACTGACAGTTCACAGCTGACTTCTGACAGTCAACATTTAGGTATATACCTAAATTTTGACTGTCAGAAGTGACAACTGCTAAAGACATGTTTTTTGCAGATCATATGGTTCGGCGTAGGGATACATAATTTGGTCTGGTAGCTTTTCAAAGCCGTCAGAAGGCTGTAGTAGGTGAGGAAAATTACTAACAGTGTTTAACACAGACACAGATTAACGAAAATAGGACATACCTTATCCATGCACTTGAAACAAAATAAGAGTTCACCACTGTGAACATTACAGCGTGAACCATATTTTTAAATAACGCATCGTATAATTAAATATCTCGTTAGAGTTTAACGTCTGGGCTTCCAATTTCTCGCTTACCGAGGGAGGCTTCCTTAAGGGCAGTGTTTTAGCAGTTTTTATACCAAAATAGTTGCTCCCGTAGTTATAAAAAAAACTACGGGATCAACTATTTTGGTATAAAAACTGCTAAAACACTGCCCTTAAGGAAGCCTCCCTCGGTAAGCGAGAAATTGGAAGCCCAGACGTTAAACTCTAACGAGATATTTAATTATACGATGCGTTATTTAAAAATATGGTTCACGCTGTAATGTTCACAGTGGTGAACTCTTATTTTGTTTCAAGTGCATGGATAAGGTATGTCCTATTTTCGTTAATCTGTGTCTGTGTTAAACACTGTTAGTAATTTTCCTCACATACTTTATCTAAGGATGAGACTGCAGTTTTGAATATTAACTTTTTCCTTTTTCCATTTCCTATTTTAAATTCGGGATTTATATTTATTAATAATTCATTTTTATTTTAGTATATTTAAGGCCTTCAGGCACTTTAAAAGTTAACACATTTTATTTTATATTAAACGTGCTTACTAGATGAATTGGACAGTGGACAAAAGGAAAAAGCTGAGGTTGCATCTTTGTTCCGTTCAAAGAGAATACCAGGTTTTCTTGTAGATCGGGTGATGACACTGTCCAACCAATCAGAAGGCTGAGATTTAAACGACACTCTTACAGTAGGTCCATATTACCGTTTCAGATAGGAGTGGTCTTTGACGTAAGCAGAGAAATGGAAAGGGAGTTTCTAGATAAAACAAAGTTTAGTCTATGTCCGAGGTCGACGCGTGGTGTTGGTGGCATTGAGTTAAAGAGAGATAGATATAGAGCGGCGATACTAACGGGGAAGTCCCGTCCCGTATTTACTTCAAAAATTATTTAATTACGTTTACCGAATGTACATTATTGTGTAAGTAGTATTAAGACATACCTTACCCCGCTTTATTAGTAGTACATGATTGAACTTTTATTAGCTCAGAAATATACCCAAAAACTATTTCTTGTGCAATCTTAACTAAATCGTTGGATTGTAAAAATAATCTAGGAATTGACACATTGTAGAGGTCGGTAGGGGCGGCAAAATTTGAATAGCCTACTGGCGGCAAATGTGTAAATCCGCCACTGAGCTGATATTAGAATGCATTTTTTTTACTGTTTATAGCATTAATAGGGAAAGGATAGTGATAATTTAAAGGAAATATCTGTCCACAGAATATAAGGTCCCAGGTTCGATCTCCGGTGCTTTCAAATTTTCTGAGAAGCAGTGGGTCTAAAACCGCGTCAATTCAGCCTTGGACAAATGAGTAGCTTCTTGAATGAAAAAAGTACCGGCTTCAGTCTAGAAAACTGAGATTAATGGCCAGAAGATTCGTTGTGATGACTATATGACAACCTCTATATGCAGAAGTTGGAGTTATCTTCGCCAACAGGCGGCAACTACTCGGTTGGTATAGTTTGATTGCAAGATGTCATGGAGCTAGGAAATGTACCAACATTTGTGTGTGGGAAGGGTGAAGACCATTTAAGCCCAGAGAAAATTCCCTCCAATACATCTGGCTGAGATTCAAGCCTCCAGTTCCCTGTCATAGGCAATCTAACTTACTATGATACCAATACCTTACGCTTAAGGTGGCGGGGGTGCAAGTGAGCACCAGTTTAGTGCATTAATATTGCAGTTTTTATAGCATAAACATTTTTTGGCCAAAATAGATCAAATATTTCTTCTATAGAAACATAGAGTTTATCTTTCTGCACATGCTAATCTCAAGAGTTCTTGAATATCTCTAAAGAGAATAGCGGCATTTGGTGACAAACATTTTAAATGCAGAAAAAAAGTTGTCACTAAATTCCAGGACACCCTTTACAGATATTAAAAAACTGTTGAGATTAGCATATGCAGTAAACTAAACTCTATGATTCTATAGAAGAAATATTTGATTTATTTTGGCCAAATAAATGTTTATGCTATAAAACTTCGAAAATACTGCCCTAAACTCACGCTCACTAGCACCCCATCTTAAATCATTCAGTCACCAGCGCAAATATCCCTTTGTCAATAATCACTCTTGTAATCTTGACATTTATTTTATCAGTTCGTCTTGATATCCATTAAGTTTTTTTCTTTTAATTTTATATTTATTTGAGGTATTTAATGTGCACTTTCTGAACCAACTGATTATATCACCACCCGATAATTTCTATGAAAGAGAATGAAAGATTCTACCAATTTTGCCAGGAAATATATTTTCACATACCTTCCAGGGTTATTTTACGTGCCACAATCAACATGGGATCGACGGCTTTTACTTCCCCTAAGAAAGAAGTTGTGATGCCACTATTTATTGCTCAAGAAAAAACCGTCGACTCCAGCTGGATTTGAACCCACAGACATTGGGTCCTGAGGCAATTAGTTTACCCACAGATCGCCGAGGTCAACCTTATTAGGGTTTAATTACTCTACTATGGTAGGGATGAGGAAGGAAGCATAATATAAGTAATACGCCTGCATTTGCTTGGAAGGAGTGTGGGAAACCATTTAAGAAAAATGACCCTTAGTAGATTGACTGAGATTCAAACCCAGATCAAATTGAAATCAATGCCTTAATATTGTAAGGACTGACTGACTCTACATTTACATCTTCCTTGCCCTATCTCCTACATGACCTATCATCTCTCTCTTTCTATCTCCTACATGACCTACCCTATCCCTCACCATTTCTCCTACATGACCTACATCTCCCTCGCCCTATCTCCTACATGACCTATCATCTCTCTCTTTCTACCTCCTACATGACCTACCATCTCCCTCACCATTTCTCCTATATGACCTACAATCTCCCTCGCCCTATCTCCTACATGACCTACAATCTCCCTCGCCCTATTTCCTACATGACCTATCATCTCTCTCTTCTCTATCTCCTACATGACCTATCATCTCTCTCTTTCTATCTCCTACATGACTACCTACATTCCCTCACCATTTCTCCTACATGACCTACATCTCCTCGCCTATCTCCTACATGACCTATCATCTCTCTCTTTCTATCTCCTACATGACCTACCCTATCCCTCACCATTTCTCCTACATGACCTACAATCTCCCTTGCCCTATCTCCTACATGACCTAACCAATAACCTTTTCTCTAATGTGCAGCTAGCAAGTAGCTTAAACTTAAAACTGTTAATTATTCATAATTACTTTTTTAGTATGATAACTAAGTTATGTATTAAAGTACTTGTTTTTCTATTAATAACTCATTTTAGGCTATATAATAATTTTTTTATTAAGCAGTGACTTTTTCATTAATAATATGTTTTAAAATTAAAAATTTTTTAATATATTTTGGTTTATTCTTACAAATACTCTTTTCATTATTATAGTTAGATAAATTATTTCTATAAACTAGTATTATCACTAAAATGATAACATATTTACTTGAAGGAGTCTTACAATACCAATACCCTAACCCTCAGCCCCCTCAATAAAATGGCCTATACAACGTGTATCTAAAACATTGCATCAAACTTTGGCAGGCCATTCCTTGGGTGAAAATAGAATAATTCACATCAGCAACCTAGGGTCCATCTTGAATAATAAGGGCGGTATACACCCCTAAAGATAGAGCTAAAAACGACTGTTGTGTGAAATATTATGAAAACTGCTTAGGGTATTACAACGAATATTTGTATACTACTTATTGAAACCTTGATCGTTAATAAACTAAATGTGCTGTTACCGTTACCCACCCCCATTATGTAAAGAAGACGGGGTTGTAACAATTTTTTCTGCAATAAAATATGTCAGAGTAAGTATTATCTATTTTGACTTAAGATTAAAATACATGGAGTAAAAATTAATAAAAAAGGTATCTTGAAGAAATTGCCTAGTTTTCCCCGTTTCCGAGATAATCATGCCTGTGTGATTTCAAAGACAAGTGTTAATTCCTGCCAGGTAGGGAGCCAGTATAGCTGTGTTGCTAGCTGTGTTAGATACATTTGTGTCTGAGCTCAAACTTGTGTGATTATCTCGGAAACGGGGAAACCTAGACAACTTCTCCAAGATACCTTTTTTGTTAATTTTTACTCCATGTTTTGTAATCTTAAGTCAAATTTGGCATTACTTACTCTGACATATTTTATTGCAGAAAAAATTGTTACAACCCCGTCTTTTTTACATGATGTGGGTGGGTAACGGTAACAGCACATTTAGTTTATTAATGATCAAGGTTTCAATAAGTAGTATACAAATATTCGTTGTAATACCCTAAGCAGTTTTCATAATATTTCACACAACAGTCGTTTTTAGCTCTATCTTTAGGGGTGTATACCGCCCTTATTATTCAAGATGGACCCTATGTTGCTGATGTGAATTATTCTATTTTCACCCAAGGAATAGCCTGACAAAGTTTGATGCAATGTTTTAGATACACGTTGTATAATGTTTCGGGTCCCGGGTGGACACTTCGCTAAATCGTTGAGTATATTATACGGAGTTACTGCATATCTTATGAATGTTGCTTTAACATTTCAACATGGGTATTGGAAAGTGCTGGAGAGCAGAGCTCTATACCCCCTGACCCCCTTTCCACCTCTCTCACAGCTAGGACATGAATGACCTTGGAAATCAGAAGCCTTAAATTAATCCTTTTATCAATACACTTTAACATTAACCACGTTAAGAATTATCGCCTTGATTTACTTCGAGGGTTATCCCGTGATATCATTATTTCATTCTCATCAAAATAATTTCCAAATTTCCAAAAACGAATCCATAGTAATAATAATAATAATAATAATAATAATAATAATAATAATAATAATAATAATAATAATAAAATTAATAATTATGATATTAATAATACACTATAGGGCTACAAATATATGACAAGTTCAGCTATACGCAAGTTCCAGACTTGCTCAACAGATGGCTCGCATAATCTAGTTTCTGTGTAATATGTATACATTCATTAATAACGTTTAAAACTTAATATAATATATAAGTGTATGCATATGTATTACATTATAATAATAAGAGTAATATTTTTTACTATTTTATGTGACTAAATACAGTTAATATATTTAGTGTATGTTTAATTTTTCAATTCAAAACCCTATTTTCGGTGACAATTAAAATTTTCCTTTATATAAATAATAAAATAAAAATAACGTACGACGTTCAAAAATTACATAAGGGATACCGCTGTGCCACGTGCCGGCGACGTCCCGTTAATAATTTAAACAGAGATAGTAAAATCTAAAAAAAACTCTTTTCATGGGCTTTGATTCGATTCTCTGGATCGATCTAGATCTAGAGATGGGAAAAACTGCTTCTCTAGTCCGAGCACAGACGCGATATGACCATGTAGTCGATAGGATGTGCGTTGCACGTGCGGTTAGTATTAATATTATAAATGTAACAAAGACATGGTAAATTAAAATACATACGTATGCCAAGTATTTATGACGTGTTATAAGAATAAAATTTAAATATATAAATTAAACTGATTGCAAACATTTATTGAAGAAAAAGTTTAATTATCGGCAGTACAGAGTATCGAGCGTAGACTTTAATAATACCCATAATAGCCCATTGTAGGACATGAAGCAAGGAGATCATAGCAACGCTGACGTCATAAATCGAGCTTAAGCCAGGGACATACACGAGATGACAATCACTGTCTCTCAATTGAGAGCTACATCGGATCGTCAAAGATAGATGTCTCCCCAACGTAGGGGCACGAAATTTCATAACGTCAAAATAATAATAATATTTAGCACCGCGTCTTACTACCTGTTCGGGTTATACGCTTAAGTACTAATTACTCTAATGGATTAGGAATTGGGAGGGTTGAATTTAGAGGAAGTGAACCCGCATTTGCGTGGAGGGAGAGTGGAAAACCATTTAGGAAAAACCACCCCCAGTTCACCCGACCGAGATTCGAACCTCGATCTCCCCGTCCTCGGCGGTCGAGCTCAACACGACTAGCGCGTTAGCCAACTACGCCACCGAGGCGGGTAACGTCAAAATAACGTCGAAATATTACAACATGGCTCTATTTCCTTAACAACCCTAAAGTTTGAGTATCTATAATAATAAAAGAAAGTGTTTGTCTGTGTGTTTGTTTGTGTGCGATGCCCAGCCAAATCTACGGCACGCAAAGTTCTGAAATTTTGAACATATATGGACGGAAGGGGGTCCGAATGCAACTCGAGGCCTGATTTTTAAATTTTTAACTAGGCTATATTTAACCAATTTTTTAATAAAATATTGTTAATCTGGTTTAGAATTACGTTTCAGAGATAACTGTGATAAAAATATGCCCCATCCTACTCGTGGGAAAAAAATGTGTACGAAATCGACAAGGAAAAAACAGAGAAAGACAACACGTTTCAGAGATAACGTTTCATTTTGAATCTGTAGATGGCAGCACATGGCAATTCATAATATCTGTAGATGGGTCACGGGCAACGCCATTGCGGGATTGCTAGTTATTAATATAAAAAAAAAGTGTGAAATTGTAATATTAACTCATTTTTAACGACTTTTTAATAATATTCGCGGATCTATGAAACTAGGCTTGATGAAAAGGGTTTTAAATCTAGCCTTCCTTTAACAAATACAGTCATTTTTTGATAGGTTCACAACAGACAATATTGTTAAATATTTGAGAGCTTGAAGTGAACTTTACTTTTTACCTTGAGATAAATTATTTCCTAGGTTGCTTCCTTCTCTTAATTACTGACATGACAACGGGTTGTTGTAGGCGAAGAGTGAAAGGGAGTATATATTAGTTATAATATTAAAGTAGTTCCAGCAAACGACACATGTTATACTACACATATTTTGAGCCGTGTGATTAGGGCTGGCACGTTTCCTACACTCTTAATAAATAATAATACTTAGCACCGTGTCTCACTACACTTTCGGGTCAAACGATCCTCATTAATAGATATAATATTTTGTCCAATAACATGAATATAAAATATAATTATAGGTATTATTATGAATAATTAGAAAGGCAACTTCCTTCTCCGGCTCTTAGCAGTTTTTTTTTCAAGAAAAGCTCTCATTGAAAATAACAAGGAAAATATGAATACTTTATTGTATATTAATTCTAGTTAAGTTCAAACATGTATATTACGAATAATAACATTTTTAACAATATTTAGTTCAAATGAAAAGCCTAAGAGTCAACATCTCAACATATGTATCACCCATAATTAATTATAATGTTATCATTATTATTATTATTATTATTATTAGCACCGCGTCTTACTACCCGTTCGGGTTGTACGCACTTACGCTAATGTGTAATGGTAGGGTGATTGTGAGATGAAATGGAGGACCTACATTTTAACGTGAGATCCGAACCACGGTGGAGGCCTAGAATTCCACACATTCACAAGTTGTGATTAATACACGTCTTGTCAGAGGTGAAGGAAGGGTTTGGCAATCAGATAAATCTGTGCCGTGACCAAGGATTGAACCCCGGACCCTCAACACAGAAGTCTGACACCCTACCCCTAGATCACCAGGTCCCCTATAATTTTATCCCTCCATGTTTTATTAACAGTTTGAGATTTATTCTTTTAAATTACGCTAATGGAGTAGAGAATGAAGGTGGCAGAATATAGAGGAAATGTACCCACATTTTCGTGAAGATTGACCTTGAGAACGCCAACCTTGGTGATCTTAGGGTAAAGTGCTCGCCTCACGACTCGATGTTCATGAGTTTAAACCCAGCTGAGGTCTACGTATTTCTCTTGAGCGATAAAAGTCCTTAGCACAACTTCCTACGGAGGTGGAAGTAAAGCCGTTGGTTCCGCGCCGATTGTGGCATGTAAAAAAACCCTGGAAGGTATGTGAAAATACCTTTACCCGGCAAAATTGGTTGGTCCTTTCGTGCTCGATCGCAGAAGTTATCGTGTGTTGATATAATCAGTTGGTTCAGAGAGTGAACGTTAAATACCTCACAAATTAAATGAGTTTGAGAACCATTCTAGTTTTACGTCCTGACGTACCAGTCATTTGCGTAGGTGAGGGGGGAGGGGGGGGGGCGAGGTGTACACATTAATAAAATTAGAAATAAACTAATTTCTAGCCAACTTTCTCTAGCAGACCAACCCTTGGGAAAGAAAGCTAACGAAAAATAAACACACATCGTAACTTTGGGAAGTTAAGAAACAAAGGCATTTAATCCTGTTTTTTCCGCTAGGGATAATTTATCTTTCACAAAAAAATCCCTCCTTGCAAGCCCCACTAAACAATCCAAAAGGTGAGGAGGGGGGGAGGGAGGGAGTGGTGTTGAACTAACAAAAGCGTTTATTTATAATTTTTTTTTCATTTTGGGAGTCATAAATCTTGCCAGTTCGTCTTCCAAACACGCGCTCGCTACATGAATAGGAGCGGTTGTAATGTCGGCGGGGGGGGGGTTAATAAATAATGAAAACTAGTAGGAAACATTCGCTATTCTCTCTTGTCGGTTATAAAACTAACTTGGTGATGGATTGTTGAACCAGGTACACCTGTGAGCACTCGGACAAAGACGTCAGTCTCATCTTGCCTAGTTTGCCGGTGGCTGGTCGGGGTTCTGTTTCCGGTCAGGGCTATATAGTATATATACTACTAATAATAATAATTATACATAATGTATATAATATATATATAATATATATAATATAATAATAATATATACTATATAGCCCTGGTTTCCGGTAGGGTCAGAGCTGGGTCGTGTATATTTTTGTCTCCTGAGGCAAATAATTAAAATGCCGCCCTCAATATTACAAGCAGCTAATATCTAGAAATATGTAAAGCGCGCATCTTGACACCAATTAAATGTAGCAGCTCGTTGAGATTTGTTTCGGTTAACTAACAGTGGTACTCCTTGAGGAGTCGAAGAGGGGTGGCAATCCCAAAAGACTGATGACAGCTTGAAAAAGCTACAAAGTTTGGGGAATCCCAATAAGGAAAGGGAAAGAAAACAAAATAATTGTATTCTTCGTGCAAGAAGAATGTAAGTTTTATTGCAAATAAAGTATTTTAAAACCCACAATAGTATATACCTATTTGATATTACACTCGTAACTCTCCAATTGAAGGTTTTTGGGGTGAAACTGTTTCTTAGTCTCCTCTGATACTACACCCCTGGCACAAGGCCGTAGTCATGGGAGGGGAGGGGTTTCGGGGTTCAAACCCCCCCCCCCTGAAATTTTATGAACAAAATATATATGGCTTTATTTATGGTTTAAACAATATCAAAATTAAGATACAAGTACAAATTAGGGGGCTGTGTTACCATAAAAAGCACTTCATAGAGCTTCTAGAGGTGTTTATTATTTAGAATTTTTTCTAGCCTTCGGCAGTTATGTTGTCATAAAAGAAATTCAAATAGCTTCTGGAGGTGCTTAATATTTAGAATTGTTCCTATTTTTCGGCGGTTAGGGGGTTATGTTGCAGTAAAGAAACACTTTAGAGAGCTTCTAGAGCTGTTTAATATCTGTAATTTGTCCTAGCCTTCAGCAGTTATGGGTTATGTTACCATAAAAAAACACTTTAGAGAGCTTCTAGAGCCGTCTAATAATTCGAATTTGTCCTAGCCTCCGATAGTTAAGGGGTAGTGTTGCTATAAAAAACCACTTCAGATAGATTCTAGAACACTTTTTTATTTAGAATTTTTTCTAGCCTCCGTCAATTGGGGGATGGGCCCCCAACCCCCCCCCCCTGAAATTATTGGCTGGCTACGGCCTTGACCTGGCAATATGTTAGTTTTAAATCATATAGATTTCATTCAAACAAACAAAAAAAAAAGGTCATATTTTCATCAAATGTCTCAGTTGAATCAATTTAATTCATTCATTACCAACTAAAATATCTCCATATAACAAATTAATTATGGAGTCCTTCCGGCTTCACCAGAAATTCATCCCATTTATTTATGTATTCTGTAATGTGATTTTATTCGATTCAAATGTTTTAAAATGACCCATGATCGAAATTGTTTACTGTCGGTAAAGTTAATTAGTATTTTGTTTATTATTTGTTAAAAACAACACGAGTCCGTACTTTCAAACGAATAATCCAGAGAAGATTTATTGCCATGTTATTTAAATTAGTCAAACATTTGAATTGAAATTAACGTAATAATTCAAATTAATTAAAGGCCTGTTTCGATGACACTTATAGATTGTATCAAATACTGAATAATAAAAGGTACTCTTTGTCTCGAGTCACAATGGTAGTCTTAATTAATTGCAGTGCTATGGTTTGCAGTTATCACCCCGAGAGGGCAACAATTTTGTAATATTATTTCTTTTTGACAAGACTATAGATGTGGGGATAGTTCATTTTGTTTTTTTTCAGTTTATAATTTTGAAATCACTTATGTAAATTTAATGAAGTAGTTTATTATTATTTATTTTCTGAAAATTGAAAAATGACACCTGGACTCGGGACTCGAACCCGGGACCTTTGGAATAGTATGTCAATGCTCTAACCACTGAGCTATCCAGGAATCATCCCTTTGCCCAGGGTCATTCTTCACTCATATTTTAAGGCAGACTGCGGAAATCGCTTTGGCTATTTGATTCTTAATATGCAATCCTGTACAATTATAATAATTGTACAAATGGCAGCAATAAGCCAACTACCGAATCGCAGATGGCTGCGTTATCTGATAGCTCGTGATCTTAATATAATCACATACTTGTAGCCTATGATTTCCGCACTCCATCATAGTCTCTGCCTTAAAATATGAGTGAAGAATGACCCTGGGCAGGGGACGATTTCTGGATAGCTCAGTGGTTAGAGCATTGGCTACGAAGCCAAAGATCCAGGGTTCGATTCCCGTGTTCAGGTATAATTTTTCAATTTTCAGAATATGATATCTAGACGGTGTAATCCTCTCTAAAAAGCATAAATAATAGCCGTGGATATTTGATTTTATTATTATTATTATTATTAGGGGTAAGATGTCGAGCTTCTGTGCTAGGGGTACGGGGTTCAATCCTCAGTCCCGGCTCAGATTTATCTGATTGCAAAACCCTTCCTTCACCTCTGACAAGATGTTTATTAATTACAACTTGGGAATGTGTGGAATGCCAGGCCTCCACCGTGGTTCGGATCCCACGTTAAACTGTAGGTCCTCCATTTCATCTCACAATAACTCTACCGTTACGCACTAGCCTAAGTGCGTATAACCCGAACGGTAGTAAGACGCGGTGCAAAATAAATAAATAAAATAATAAAAATACTAATTACGCTAGTGTGTTATGGGTTAAAAGGTTGAATTTAGAGGAAGTGTACCTAAGTTTGCTTGAAGTAGTGGAGATGAGCCATCTAGGAATTAAAAACACCCTTAGTTTACCAGACCGGGATTTGAATCCTGATCTCTCAATCATTGCCAGTATAGTCTCTTGCGATAGATACACCCTAGAAAAAGTGACCAGTGAAGCGGGATATATTTATAAACTCAATTAATTTAAATAATGAACAATTATTGATGAATAAATAAAACCGTTACTTAATATATTTTAATTAAAAAAAAATGTTGTTGTTGAAAAGATTGTCTTGGTTTAAAATCCCTGACGAATATATTTGATATCTTTCTTAATGGAAGGCAGTTTATTTACGTGTCTGCTTCTGTATTCGATCTGTTGCAACGTTTTATTCTGGTTGAGGCGTATAAATAAAATACAACCTCACAAAGATTTTATAGTCATGGGGAACCCCTGAGGTTGTCTAGGGAGTCCCTAAAGGTGCTCCCTGAAGGTGTCAAGAGGATTAATTATTTAAGGTGTTTTGGTGATTCCTGAAGGTCTCTCTGGAGTTGCTGAAAACATCACGAAGAGTCCCTGAATGTGTCTCGGAGAATCCCTTAAAAGTGTCGGGAGTCCCTGAAGTTTCTCGGAAATCTCTGGAGCTGCATTAAGGTGTTTCGGAAGTCCCTGAAGTTGTTGCAAGGAGACCCTTAAGGTGTCTTGGGATTACTTTAAGATGTCACTAGGAGCCCTGTAGCTATCTATGGGATTCCCTGAAGTTGTCTTTGGGAGTCCCTGAAGCTCTCTTTGGGAATCCCTGAAACTGTCTTTGGGATTCCCTGAAGCTGTCTTTGGGATTTCCTGAAGCTGTTTTGGGATTCCCTAAATCTGTCTTTGGGAGTCCCTGAAGCTCTCTTTGGGAGTCCCTGAAGTTGTATTCGGGAGTCTCTGAAGCTATTTTCGGGAGTCCCTAAAGCTGTCTTTGGGAGTCCCTGAAGCTGTATTTGGGAGTCCCTGAAGTTCTCTTTGGGAATCCCTGAAGTTCTCTTTGGGATTCCCTGAAGCTGTCTTTGGGATTACCTGAAGATGTCTTTGGGAGTACCTAAAGCTCTCTTTGGGAATCCCTGAAGTTATCTTTGGGATTCCCTGAAGCTGTCTTTAGAGTCCCTGAAGCTTTCTTTGGGATTTCCTGAAGCTGTTTTTGGGATTCCCTGAAGTTGTTTTTGGGATTCCCTGAGGCTGTCTTTGGAGTCTCTGAAGCTATCTTTGGGATTCCTTGAAGCTGTCTTTGGGATTCCCTGAAGCTGTCTTTGGGATTACCTGAAGCCGTCTTTGAGATTCCCTGAAGCTGTCTTTGAGATTTCCTGAAGCTGTCTTTGGAAGTCTCTGAAGATCTCATTGGGAATCCCTGAATATGTCTTTGGGAGTCCCTAAGGCTCTCATTGGGAGTCCTGAAGCTGTCTTTGGGAGTCCCTTAAGCTCTCTTTGGGAGTCTCTAAAGCTTTCTTTGGGAGTCCCTGAAGTTGTCTTTGGGAGTACTGAAGCTGTCTTGCGGAGCCTATAAAGATTTCTCGTGGAACACCTAACTAAGAAGTCTTGGGGAACTTCTGAAGATTTCTCAGGAGCCCTTGAATGTGCCTCTAGGGGTCCCTAAGGTGTCACAAGAAGTACTTGAAGCTGTCTTTGGGAGTCCCTGAAGGTGTTTCAGTGAGTCCCTAAAAATGGTTCTAGGACCCCCTTGAAGGTGTTTTTGGTAGACCTTGGAACCCCTAAAGAGATCTTGAGGATCCCTAGTTGTTCTAGGAGCACACGTAAGGAAACGCTGCCTTAGACTATGTGAGCACCGACGCAGGTTTGTGCTAGTTTTTCTTTTCCACCGCGTCTTACTACCCGTTCGGGTTACACGCCTTTGGCTAGTTATTGTAAATGGCATCCCTGTGCTGCGAAATAAAGTAATAATAATAATAATAATAATAATAAAATAAACATCCATGTTACACTCCTCACACCTTCTTTAATTATCTTAAAAGCCAAACCAACAGACAAAGCGGAAGGGAATCCTTTGTGTCAGAATCACATTTTGAAAATGAGCTCACTCAGCTCGGCCACGTCAGAAGATGGAACTGTCTTTCTTTCTTACTTCGGTGTCAAATGAAGGAAATTGAAATGGAACTCAATCAAATCAGCACGAGATGCTTGCTACCAACCTAACTAGGGTGTGGCCTGTGGGTACACCTAGAAAACTCGCTAGATCACACAATTGCCAACTTAACGGGATTCTCATTTTATGTGGACCGCGTCTTACTACCCGTTCGTGTTATACGCTTAAGTACTAATCACGCTAATGGGTTAGGGATCGAGGAGGTTGAATTTAAAGGAAGTGAACCCGCATTTGCTTGGAGGGAGAATGGAAAACCATTTAGGGGAAAACCACCCCCAGTTCACCCGACCGAGATTCGAACCTCGATCTTCCAGTCCTCGGCAGTCTAGCTCAACATGAAACAAGTACATTAGCTAACTATGCCACCAAGGAGGGTGGAGGGGGTAAAATTTAGATGAAATTTATCCTAGTTCACGTGAAAGTCACTTACTAAACATTACAACAAAGTCATATTTTCACTAAAAATTGTGCTTAACATTTTGTCTAATTAAAAATTATTATTTTTATTAGCACCGCGTCTTACTACCCGTTCGGGGTATACACACTTACGCTAATGTGCAATGTTAGGGTGATTGTGAGATGAAATGGAGGACCTACAGTTTAACGTGGGATCCGGACCACGGTGGAGGCCTGGCATTCCACACATTCACAAGTTGTGATTAATACACTTATTGTCAGAGGTTATGGAAGGGTTTGGCAATCAGATAGTTCTGTGCCTATTGCGAAACACGTCGTATTCACACAATTGATTTCATAAATGAACGCAGTCGAGTTGATATTTTTCCTGAGAACTTCTGTTAGTCAAGTGCAACGCTTGGCATCACTGCCTTGAGTTTTCTCGATAGGTTCATCTTATTCAACCTTACACCGATAGGTCGCAGCATACAGCACCACAACACTTTTTTGAATTAAAATAAAACTGTACCACTTTATTTTAATTTAAAACAATATGTATGCTGAAAAATGAAAGGATAATTATTCTCAATCATATTTACTCGGTTTATGATTTGTCTGTAGATTTAAAAAAACAAAACATTAAACCAAGAAAATACGATCATACAAAAATTATTTAAACAAAGCTGCTTACAAATATTTAACTTTTAACTGGCGTTAAATTATACTAAATGATAGACAAATGTGTTTATTGTAATACAATGAAAACTGTTTTAGCCTAAGTCTTGCCACATTTCAATGACAAGCCCAGTTTGTTTCATGCAGTGATCTTTAAATTATTTTTTCAAACTTAAATTTGAGTTGTCTTGGTGGATATGAATAAACTATAAACCATGTAAGTGAATTGATCTGTACAGTAGTAAAAATCTGATTAAAATCTGTATAATAGTTTTCTTAGTAATCGCGTACAGAGAAATCGCCTTAGAAACCGTCTGCACTCATTTCTCATATTGATTCATTTCCTTAATACGCTAACGTCCCTATCTCCAGAAAAACAGTTTGGACAATATTTACATCTTAGCTCACGTAGTCACCAATACTAGCTGGGATTTTTAGTGCTTTCCTAGGTTGAACTATTAACTCTTTTTTTCGAAAATAATGTTTCGGTTAGAATATGCGCATTTTTTAATCCGACATAATTAATTAAAATATTATAAATCTTTTTTTTAGTTATCAAGCTTAAAAAAAGCTTAATAAAGGATTTATTTAAACAAAGAGTAAAACTGTTTTAGATTGATTGCAACCACATTAGGGTGGGAATGAAATTGTAAAACAGTGCTCAAAATATGTGGAAAAAGCCAGCTCCAATCAACACGAGCAATATTCGAACCCCGACCTCCCCACCACTTTAAATTAAGTATATTGTGAGAATAAACACGCATACTGTGTGTGCACCAATGTTATTCTATACACGTTACTAATAAATATTTTTACTAAAGGCTTATCCGATTAATTTTTGTTTGGTGTGCCTTTTAAACCGTAAAATTGATTTATTTTCCCTTATATTTGCGAAACGTTGCGTGAATTGTCTCCAGTGTGAAAAAAAAAATTCTGACCATAATTTGATTACAAAATTGAATTCAGCCTAATTATAACTTGTGGACGTTCTCAATAAGTGAAAGTAGGTAAACAATGAAGCCTTCATCTCTCAAAGGTCATGGGTCACGCTAATCCAGGATCCTTGAGGAACGTTGTTGATTGTGTTAGGGAGTGTTCATGATTCTATTTACATAACCCTTCAAAGTCTCCGAGGTATTATCAATGTTTGTGATACCCGCCTCGGTGGCGTACTTGGCTAACGCGCCAGTCGTGTTGAGCCAGACCGCCGAGGACGGGGAGATCGAGGTTCGAATCTCGGTCGGGTGAACTGGGGGGGGGGGGGTTTCTTAATTGTTTTCCACTCTCCCCCACGCAAATTCGGGTTCACTTCCACTAAATTCAACCTTCCCAATTCCTAATCCATTAGTGTAATTAGTACTTAAGCGTATAACCCGAACGGGTAGTAAGACGCGGTGCTAAATAATAATAATAATAATAATAATAATAATAATAATAATAATAATGTTTGTGATGCATATCTCTGCTCGTACAGGGATTCCTGGTTTGATTCCAAAAATATTCAAACATTTGTTTTATTAAATTTATTGAACCGAAATTATTTACTTAATTTCTAAAGCAAATTCATTTTGTATTATTAGCATTAATATTGTGTGTGTGTCACACATTTTTATGGGGTCGATTAACATTATTAGATTAGTAATTTATTTTATCTATAGGATGAATAAGCTAGCAATATACAGGGTGTTCATAAATTTATATCCCAAACTACACATACTCGTATAGCATGTTTGAACCAAAAGTAATACAAAATACGTTCTGAGGGTCATCATTAATGGTCCTACATCACAGAAAGCACTTGCCATTATTACATGTGCATGTGGGGAATGCCAGGCCTCCACCATGGTTCGGATCCCACGTTAAACTGTAGGTCCTCCATTTCATCTCACAATCACCCTACCATTACAAATTAACGTAAGTGCGTACAACCCGAACGGGTAGTAAGACGTGGTGCTAGTAATAATAGTTACATGTGCAGTACCGCGCGCCTCACTCCTATGCAACCTGTTGTACACGCATGTAAACACAGCTTTGCTCCCCAGGCACTGTAAGCCGAAATTTTGAACACGATTTAATAATATTAGCATAAGTTTCCATATGTAATGATATAGGAATTTTGTATTACTTTTTGTTCAAACAAGCTGTATGTGAAGTTTGGGCTATGAGTTTCCGAACATCCTGTATATTAGTTTAAAAAAAACTGTATCCCTACATACATATTATACTATAAACTACAGTAGTCTATGTTATCAATTTATATTAATGATTATACAAATTAAGAGCCTGGCTCATAACATGAATAACACCTAATTTACGTAATTAATATATTACACCAAACATGTTGTCACGATGTGGTGGGGTTTTGTATGGTTTTATTTATAAAATAGTAAAATGAGGCTCGTGAAACAGATTTAACATGCATTGTGTTAGAAACATCAGCATTGAAAACTTATTATTTTAAAATAAAAAATTAATACCAATTTCTCTGTTAAGTGAAGAATGACAAAAATCGCACCCTGGTAATATAAGATAAATGGCTCCAGCCTAATCATGGTACTAGTATTCCAGTTAATCAGCCGTTTAGATATGGGATGGGCTGTTTAACAGTTTGGTTTGTTTGTTTATCATGATAAACTATTTCCCCGATAATATAGTTCTATAATTATTCTGGGTTGGTTACGTGCAAGCATGTGATGTTTGTGTATTAATATATACAGCTATATTATAAGTTTATATATATATATAGCTTATAATAATATAATTATATTATATATATATATATATATATAAGTTATAATATATATATATTATAATTATATTATATATATATTATTATATATATATAATATATTATATATAAGTTTTATATATATATAACTTATAATATATTATATATATAAGTTATATAGCTATATATTTATTTATTATAGTTATATATTTATATATTTATATAAGTTAATTATTATTATTATAGTTATATAATATATTATTATAGTGTTTATATATATATACTATTATATTATAAAGTTCTTGTCAGCAGTAAACCTCCCTCCATGTTATTATCGTTACTACAGTCTTACTAGTAGTTCTGTGAAGAGTAGACCTCCCTCCATGTTATTATCGTTACTACAGTCTTACTAGTAGTTTGTGAACAGTAGACCTATATCCATGTTATTATCGTTACTACAGTCTTACTAGTAGTTCTGTGAAAGTAGACCTACTCCATGTTATTATCGTTACTACAGTCTTACTAGTAGTTCTGTGAAGAGTAGACCTCCTCTCCATGTTATTATCGTTACTACAGTCTTACTAGTAGTTCTGTGAACAGTAGACCTACTCCATGTTATTATCGTTACTACAGTCTTACTAGTAGTTCTGTGAACAGTAGACCCGTCCCTCCATGTTATTATCGTTACTACAGTCTTACTATAGTTCTGTGAACAGTAGACCTCCCTCCATGTTATTATCGTTACTACAGTCTTACTAGTAGTTCTGTGAAGAGTAGACCTCCTCCATGTTATTATCGTTACTACAGTCTTACTAGTAGTTCTGTGAACAGTAACCTCCCTCCATGTTATTATCGTTACTACAGTCTTACTAGTAGTTCTGTGAACAGTAGACCTCGCTCCATGTTATTATCGTTACTACAGTCTTACTAGTAGTTTTGTGAACAGTAGACCTGCTCCCTCCATGTTATTATTGTTACTACAGTCTTACTAGTAGTTTTGTGAACAGTAGACCTCCTCCTCCATGTTATTATTGTTACTACATCTTGCTAGTAGTTCTGTGAACAGTAGACCTCGCTCCCTCCATGTTATTATTGTTACTTCAGTCTTACTAGTAGTTCTGTGAAAGTAGACCTTCCCTTCATGTTATTATCGTTACTACAGTCTTACTAGTAGTTTCTGTGAACAGTAGACCTCGCTCCCTCCATGTTATTATTCGTTACTACAGTCTTACTAGTAGTTCTGTGAACAGTAGACCTCACTCTCTCATGTTATTATCGTTACTACAGTCTTACTAGTAGTTCTGGTGAACAGTAGACCTCGCTCCCTCCATGTTATTATTGTTACTTCAGTCTTACTAATAGTTCTGAGAGAAGTAAACCTCACTCCTTTAATTTACTATTGTTAATTACACTTTAATTTATCTTCTTGGACTTCATTTGAAATATTCTTTATATCTCTTTGGATTACTTGTTGATATTTTCCATGATGATAAAGTTAGACAGAAAGCATTTGGGTACCTAATTTAAGAATGCATTGTGAGATTAGCCCCTTTTTCCATTGTTTAGGACGTCATCTTGCTATATGTATCTTTTCAAAATTTTAGTTTAGTTACATTACAAAGAATATCCTGTCAATTTCATCAAAGCTGGTCCTCACATGTTGCCAATAATCTTGTAACAAATATACAGTCAGACCAAATGACAAACAAGACGTGGTTCTAAAAAACAAAACTTTCAACACAGAATCTATGTACAAATGGATTAAAATAACAATATATATATATATACCTCCGTTTAACACTAAATTGTTAAATTAGTTTGTCTCTTTAACCATAGTCCAATTTAATATTAAAACTGAGCCAGATAAGCTGGTTTTATTTCAGGCTAGACGTATTAAATATTTATTAAATACATATTGAATATTTAACAGTCATATATTATTAATAATTATATATATTATATATATATATTCAGGGTGTCTCTGAAATTCCTTTAAGATTTTGATTTTGCTTATGAACCAGAGCTAGATTAAAGACATTCTTAACAACAATAATATTAAATATGATAGTTTTAGAAAACTAATAAACTGAGCTACCATAACTAATAATAGTTTACTGCAGGTCTTATGGAGAAAAGATATGTCTTCGCTTCTCTCTCAGTTAACTGTTGCTATTTCTTCTCGCGGAAGGTGGTGTCCTGGGGTAAGTAAGGAACTACTGGCAACCTTGATGAACCAGCTTGCGAAACTTGTCTTATATTTGAGGGGAGATTGATAACACAAAACTAGAATGGACAAAGCTGTTTTCCAATAGTAACCATGCACTTCCTTCCGCGATAATAAACAGTGTAGATCTAATTTCATATATTCATACTTCAAGTCTTGTGATCTGCAGTTTCACCTTTGGTAGATATTGTAAAAACCGATAAAATAACACCATTGATAAAGTCAAATGTTATCAATATTTGCGCAAAATGTGTGTTTGTCTTTTATAAAAATCCCTTCTAATAAAAGTGAATTTAAATGTGGACTCGATGTTTTGTTAGAATGTGTGGGAACCTAAGGAGTGTGAGGGATGGAGGGGGAGATACAGGAGATACTTCTTATGACATACTATTTATTTGAGGTATTTAACTTTCACTTTCATAACTGACTGAATATATCAGCACACGACATATAAACTTACTTAAATCTGTAACAGACACAACATCCAGCCCTTCTGCCGCTGGTTTAATCATTCTGAAAGTTGTAATTTAACCAAATACAGTAGGAGTTGGCTAATTTGAAATGGGTTGATTAGAAAATTGGATAACTTGTACCACACAATTCCCCATGATATTTCTATTGTAAATAAATGAAAAAAACAACATTTAATTCGAATTTTAGAATAATATTTTGATAATTCTAATTTGTTCAAGTTTGTACTCATTTCAAAGCTAACTTAATGATCTTTATTAAACCACCCCATATGCCGAGAATGCCAAAGAAAGTTGGGGTTAGCCTACTGACACATGATAAACGAGAAAGCGGAGAATTATGCACTGGTGGTGAGCGGGTTGCCTAGTATAGGGGATGTGTTGACTCGGCTTTCTTCAGGTCTGTTTAGTACTACAATTTTAGTACGGCTATTTTTTCAAGTTTTTATGTTTTCTATTTGAATTTTTCTTGTTTCTTATGCATGCATTTTTGTGTGTGTGTTTTATATAGCACATATAAAATGTGTATGTCTATTGTTTATATATATATATATATATATATATATATATATATATATATAGCATATTCGAAGTTAGTTTATTGATTTATTGTGTACTAGTTGCCTAGATACTCATGAAAATAGTTAGTTAAAATTTTGTATATTTCGAATTAATTTACATCCCTTGGACTTTGAATTAAAAAGTTCTATTGCCTATAGTTTTTTGAGCATGCCGGGAAACAAACCCGAGACCCCTTAGCACAGTAGACAGACACGTACCGACTGTGTTAACCTGCTGGACCGCGATAGATTCAACAACAAATATTAAACACTACGATTTAAACCAGTTCACTGAAATTTAGGTACAATCTTTTTTAAGAACCAACGTTTTTTATAGAGCCACCCACCCACTTCGGTGGCCGCAAGGTCCGAGGAACTGCTCTCTAAATATGCTGGACTTCCAATGATCGGAAGATTAGGGTTCAAATCCCGGTAAGTTAGACTGATGATCGTTTTTACTAAAATATTTATCACTCTTCTTCCACGCAAATGCGGGTGCAGTTCTTCCTAAATTCAACCTTACCCATTCCTAGCAAATTAGCGTAATACTTTTTATGTGTTTAACCTGAATGGGGGGAGGGGTGAGAGGCAGGGACAATAAAAACACACCTAAAAATACACTCAACATATCAATCTTACTAATACATTAATATAAAATATTCATCATAATATACAATAGTATTTGTACACGCATTCATCAATTTTTTGCTCAACCCGCTTTGTGAGCCACATTGTCTAACGCGCTACTCTCGAAGGAGATTAGACAGCCGATGACGGAGAGTTTGAGGTTTGAATCTCGGTCGAGTGTACTGAGGGTGCCTTTTCCAAAATGATTTTATACTCTCCCACTACACAAATGTAGGTACACTTCCTCTAAACATAACCTTCATCCTTAGCGTAATTAGTACATAAGCGTATAGCCTGCACGGGTAGTAAGACGTGGTGCTATTTTTTGAATCTTTATAATTTTATTTTGAAAGTCCAACACCTTAGCTCAGTCAGTATTGTATCTGCCTACTAACCTATAGGTCCCGGGTTCAATTCCCGGCATGGCTGAAAATTTATCATTGATGAAAATATGAGTCTACCCTTTCACATTGATAAATTGACGGGCGGGGACCGGTTGTAGTGCCTTTATTAGTGTTAAGTTAGATTGTAAAACATATGAAGCTACGACTGGCCTAACCAGCCGGTAGTGGAAAATAAATCGCTCGAATAAAAAACTGACCCAAGCCACGGGCTGGAAATGGTAATGGAGGTAAAATTAATTTTATTTTGAAGAGAAAAGCCCAAAGCCAAGTTATTATTTAAAAAATCACATATCAATTAAGGACACGTATTATTCCCCGTTCTAGCCTAGCAAGTATTAGTTTAAAATTAAACATATATCCCTATTTAAATGTTGACTCACAAGTTTAGACATGAGGCTATTTCTGTACATTTCTTCTAAACTTCTTGATCGAACTCAAGAGCACTAAACATCAAACGCTGTCCATGCATGCAATCATTTTTTTTATCATCCACTCTTATTATTCATTCGGGTTATATGCTTATTATATAATTACGATAATGGGTTAGGAATAAGGAAGGTTGAATTTATAGGAGGTGTACCCGCATTTACGTGGAGAGTAATAATTCATCAGGAAAAACTACCCTAAATACACCTGACTGGGATCAAACTACGCTCTCTCCATCATAGGCAGTCTGGTATATTGTCAGAGTAGCGCCTTAGACCATATGGCCAACGAGGCTGGTATACCTACAATAATTGTAATGTATGTTTAGAAGAAGGAAATAGTGTAGTCTTAAAGTACTAGCAGTAGATTTATTTAGTCCAGGACTGGGATCAAACTAATGGCCCTTCCTCTTAGTTACTGGTCCCCCTCATACTTTGCTAATGGATAATATTAGCCTAATCCGCCGTGGAGCGACTTACCATAAGTTCTACAATCCATTATTACCCAGCTGGATTAATTGGTAGAGCTATAGGATACGAACATGACGGCTTTGGTGAGTGCAAATTGTATTCGGATCAATAGTGTTCGCAGTTGATTTAAACATCTAAATTATGTAATAGATAGCTTAATTATTCTAAATACAGCTTAGCTTGGTTATAGATAGCATCAGGGGACCGAGAACTAACTTCACTTCTATAACCACCTCTAGCTTTATCAGTGGTGAGTTATGTGTAACATATTAAAAAAAATCTCAATAACTTGATAAAAAGATATGCCAAGATTGAATAGGTTGGTTTGGTGATCTGAAGGTCTAGGGGTAAGGTGTCAAACTTCTGTGCTGGGGGTCCGGGGTTCAATCCTCGGTCCCGGCACAGATTTATCTGATTGCCAAACCCTTCCTTCACCTCTGACAATACGCGTATTAATCACAACTTGTTAATGCTTGGAATACCAGGCCTCCACCGTGGTTCGGATCCCACGTTAAACTGTAGGTCCTCCATTTCAACTCGCAATCACCCTACCATTACACATTAGCGTAAGTGCGTATAACCCGAACGGGTAGTAAGACGTGGTGCTAAGTAGTAGTAGTTAGGCCTATATTTTGAACCTGAACGCCGCATTTAACTACTTTGCTTGGGTAGATAACAGAAACATAGAATTTAGGGGATATATATCCACATTTACATGGTTGAAGGGTGGTAAACGTTAAATAAAAAACTCATTGTACACCTAGTTGGGATCCGAACTCTAGACCTCCCCGTTTCCGGTGAACAAGTTTATACGAGCTCTACGTTTAGCTTTCGTGCACACTGACTGCAGTAGTTGGACTTCAATTAAATGTTTATGGTGGTATTCCAGCACTAAACTGAGTGTTCTCAGCTAGTGCAGTGTTAGTGGAGTACTAGAGTGATATGCAAGCACTAAACTGAGTGCTCTCAGCTAGTGCAGTGTTAGTGGAGTACTAGAGTGATATACAAGCACTAAACTGAGTACTCTCAGCTAGTGCAGTGTTAGTGGAGTACTAGAGTGATATGCAAGCATTAAACTGAGTGCTCTCAGCTAGTGCAGTTTTAGTGGAGTACTAGAGTGATATACAAGCACTAAACTGAGTGCTCTCAGCTAGTGCAGTGTTAGTGGAGTACTAGAGTGATATACAAGCACTAAACTGAGTGCTCTCAGCTAGTGCAGTGTTAGTGGAGTACTAGAGTGATATGCAAGCATTAAACTGAGTGCTCTCAGCTAGTGCAGTTTTAGTGGAGTACTAGAGTGATATACAAGCACTAAACTGAGTGCTCTCAGCTAGTGCAGTGTTAGTGGAGTACTAGAGTGATATACAAGCACTAAACTGAGTGCTCTCAGCTAGTGCAGTGTTAGTGGAGTACTAGAGTGATATGCAAGCATTAAACTGAGTGCTCTCAGCTAGTGCAGTGTTAGTGGAGTACTAGAGTGATATGCAAGCATTAAACTGAGTGCTCTCAGCTAGTGCAGTGTTAGTGGAGTACTAGAGTGATATACAAGCACTAAACTGAGTGCTCTCAGCTAGTGCAGTGTTAGTGGAGTACTAGAGTGATATGCAAGCATTAAACTGAGTGCTCTCAGCTAGTGCAGTGTTAGTGGAGTACTAGAGTGATATACAAGCACTAAACTGAGTGCTCTCAGCTAGTGCAGTGTTAGTGGAGTACTAGAGTGATATACAAGCACTAAACTGAGTGATCTCAGCTAATACAGTGTTAGTGGAGTACTAGGGTGATATGAGAAAATGAGGCTGTATGTTGTTTAAGTGCTAGTGTAGTGTTATGATAGTTTTAGAGTGGTATCTATAAATGAAGCTAAAAACCTATTATAATTACAATATTTTTTAAATCACAAAACTTTCTATTAAAGCTCTACTTATGCTCTGACGTAACTAATTGTTCAAATGGCCACGCAATCCTCTTAAGAAGCAAATTTCGCAAACAAAGCTAAACTACACTAGCAGACAAGAAACATAGAATTTCATTATTTTATACCACCCTTTTGATCATTTCGTTCATAAATATGAATAAATTAATATTATATATAACTTCAATTTCTTCTACCTCTAAATATAATTTTTTTTTTAATTCTAACAATGAAACCACGTCGTCTTAAAAAATTAGCTCTTGAGTTTTTACCTCACACAAACTTGCTCGTTTTAGTAACTAAATATAAAAAAATAAAAATTCATATAAAGTTTATCTTTTATAACTGCTCGTTAAATTCTAAAAAAAAAAAAACACACACACAAAGGTATACATTTTCCACATCAATTCACTAAAAATTGGTCTTTTAGAGAAAGAAAATACAATACAGAACTCTTTTAGTTTGGGTTAAATCTAGCGGAAAAATGGCCCAAAAGTTGGGTTTTATAATCTACTTCAGCCATTACTGAGAGGACATTAATTGTGAATAGAGTTTTCTAACTTTTAGAAGTTGAGAACTCAGATTAAGTAACCTCTCATACAGGGATGTGGTATCGAAAGAAAAGTATCGATACTGTGCTCATTTAAAGTATCAGACGAAAAATATCGCTATCTTATTGTATCGAAAGAAAAGTATCGATAGCCGTAAGTATCGGTATCGAAATTGTAATGTGGAAAAGTATTTTTTTTATCAAATAATACAATAATAATAATAATAATAATAATAATAATAATAATAATAATCATAATAATAATAATAATTGTATTTCAATATTTAGTTAAACACTGAAAACTATAATGATCTAGCCATATTATAGTATATTTAGGTGTATCGCGTCTATGTTATGTGTTGGAACTTGGAAGGTATGCCATAGTATTATATAATGGCTATTTTAAAAGGTTTTACCATACCAGCTTTTAAAATGTCTATGAAAATTTAGCTGATGGAAAGTTATTTAGTAGATAAATATTATTAATAATATATATTTTTCATTCTATTTTATACCCTTCTTTAACCATAGTAAACATTTAATCCCAGTATGAGTGAGTATACTAAATAAGTTGTTTCTTTCAATACAGATCCGATAACGGAGTGTTAGTACTAATATCTGTAAAAGTATCGAGTAAAAACACTAATATCGAAAGGAAGATATAGATATTAGTAAAGTATTGATACTTTTTTCACCTCCCTACCCTCGTCTAGTTGACATGTTGTTATTAATAAGACAATGAGAAAGTTAGTTTGTAGAGTGAAGCCTTGGAAATGTGAAATTATCTTTAAGTTACGGATACAGACGCATTAAATATCACATTTGTAAATGTGAAAAACGACATCTAGACACGGGAATGCAACAGGGTTATTTTTCACTCATATTTTAAGGCAGATTCTGTGATGGACGTGTGATAATCTGGAACTATCGTTTATACCCCAGCCACAGTTTATATGAAACTTTTTTAGTATAGTGTTTTAGAGATTAGGATGGTTAAATTTAGATGAAGTGTACCCTAATTTGCGTGGAGGGAGGGTGGAAAACCATTCAGGGGAAACCACCCTAAGTACACCCGACCGAGATTAGAACCTCGATATACCCGTCGTCGGCAGTCTAGTCTACTGCGATAGTAGCATCTTAGACCATGCGGCCACCGAAGTGTTTCTAGGAAACCTCACCTTGAGATCATTCGACCACCAAGGTGGGCTAAAGTACCATTGATTTGTAATTTTAAAAATATGCTGGCTGCTTTTAAAAACTTTAAAAACCATATAAAATAAACAACTGAAATTCGGTTTTACATACCTGCACGTTTGGGCACGTGGCTTAGGACGTAAGGCTCGCCATCTACTGAATTACCGAGGACAGAAAGCTCTAAGTTAAAATATTGGTCTCTAAGACTTGGGGTGAGTAGTGGCTCTATCTCATTTTCCCTCATAGGGTGAGTAGTGGCTCTATCTCATTTTCCCTCATAGGGTGAGTAGTGGCTCTGTCTCATTTTCACTCATAGGGTGAGTAGTGGCTCTGTCTCATTTTCCCTCATAGGGTGAGTAGTGGCTCTGTCTCATTTTCACTCATAGGGTGAGTAGTGGCTCTGTCTCATTTTCATTCATAGGGTGAGTAGTGGCTCTGTCTCATTTTCACTCATAGGGTGAGTAGTGGCTCTGTCTCATTTTCCCTCATAGGGTGAGTAGTGGCTCTGTCTCATTTTCACTCATAGGGCGAGTAGTGGCTCTGTCTCATTTTCCCTCATAGGAGTGTAGGGGATGTGAGAAAAGACCAGGGTTTTTGAAAATTTTATAACATAACATTTTTTTTTGCTCAAAATCAATAAAATATTTCACCAATAGAAACAATGAGCTTTAATTTTCTTCATATGGTGACAGCAACAATCCTTGAGTATCTGTCAAGGTTAGGGTGACCATTTTTTTCTAATTTAAAACCAGGACATTTAAAATAGAATAATGAAAGAATACAATAAAATGTACTTTTATCTATATTATATATTAATATTATGAAAGTAGTTTTGCGAAAAAACAACAAATATTTGATATGAGTAGATGGTTTATTAGCACATAATTCTATACTTAGGATTTTGTGATCAAAGTAATAAAGAAACAAGTGTTGCAGAAAACAAAATGGTTTTAGTTAAAAAAAATCTACAAAAATACTTAATCTACATATCTAATTATGCTTCTTATATTTTTGTGAAGAGTGGATTGATTTTAATAACAATTCGTTTTCCTGGATATTTTTATAAAATTCCATACAAGTTTGGTTAAAATTATATTTAGTAACTAGCATACATTTCAAAGTTTCAAACTGTAATTGAGTTTTATAACTGGGCCACATAATGTTCATAAAAAAAACACCCATTCGGCAGGTACATTGATTCCTGGTAAACAGAGCCTATATTCTACCAATTTGCCAATATTTTTGTTGGAAACATCATTTTCACTGAAGGCTTTGAATATTTAAATCAATTTGTTCAATACTGGTACAGAATTTTGTCTCCAGTAAGTAATTTTTTTCATCTGTTGTGTAGTGCAGGACAAAGCAGGTTTCAACAAACAATTCATCTTCTACTAAATTGATTTCAGAAAAATGGTGAAGAATGTAATCACTGCAAACTTGAATGTTGTCATGGGTGAGCTTAGTGTTTAACAAAACCCAATTGAATTTTTCGGTACGCTTATTAGGTCCTTCCCATTCATTTATATATTGAATACATGTGTAATAAAATTCTACCGCTATTTATTTGAAAATGGCATATTTAAATATGCCTTCTTCCTCAAGCTGTTTGAAATTTTGCTGCACCTGTAATGGTAAGAAAACGTTTGCTTTTCTATCGGATAGTTTTGTTTTTAATTCACTGTAAATATTGCTCGTGTCTTTAATATAAATCTCCTGTCCTTCTAATATCAAAATATAATTATGGAACATTGAAGGCACGTTATGCAAAAAGAGAAGTCAAGACTCTGTCTCTAGATTATAAAAATAATCTGTTATAACTGTGGGGCTCTTCTCGTTTGAGGCAAAATGTGATTTCAACGCACGATATATTTGTACGATGTGTTCAATTGCGGGTTGTAACGCAAACTATCTTGTGGCACTGCATCCCAAGACTTCCTTATATTTGATATCCATGATTTCACAAAATTATTTCAATTCACTAACGTGCACTGTGTGTGTATATATATATATATATTATATATATATATATAAAAGTATGAATAAATCTTGGTGATGAAAGCTTGAACATCAATTGGTACAGAGTCGGCTGCAGTTTGTATAGTGTTGTTAAAAAATATGATCGGCACAACCAATTCTCAAAAGCTCTCTTCCACCCAAATTTGATTTCAGCTTGGTAAAAATGTTATTTTCCCCACCTCTTCGCATCCCTCCAAAGTTAGTATTGGTGTTAATAATAATAATAATAATAATAATATTTAGCACCGCGTCTTACTACCCGTTTGGGTTATACGCTTAAGTACTAATTACTCTAATGGATTAGGAGTTGGGAGGCTTGAATTTAGAGGAAGTGAACCCGCATTTGCGTGGAGGGAGAGTGGATAACCATTTAGGAAAAACCACCCCCAGTTCACCTGACCGAGATTCGAACCTCGATCTCCCCGTCCTCGGTGGTTGAGCTCAACACGACTAGCGCGTTAGCCAACTACGCCACCGAGGCGGGTAGTATTGGTGTTGTCAGCACAAAATCCAAGTACTTTGGTATCTAAACGATTCTTTTTTAATACTTCCAAAATATAATCCGCAACTATGTCAGTTGTTTCACTAGGCAAATCTCTTACTTCCAAAATTCTGACGTGTATTCCATACTGATATGAAAAATATCTCACGATTATGGGAATCAACTTTACTTCCTTTTGGTTTGATGCATCCGAATGAATAGAAATAAAATTTGCAACACCTAAATTCTCTTCCAATAAATGTTTCCTATAAGGAATCAACACATCGGTAACTATTGCCTCGCATTTTGTTCTAGAACATGTAAACCTGGCGTCAAAACATGTTTTAATCAGTTTACAGGTACAATCCATTGACCGGAATGAGGGATTATACACTACTGTGGTGTACGCCCATAAACCTTCAGCTGAAGCTAGTTTTCTTTCAACGTCTTCAAATTGTCTTTTCTTAAAATATGATGACACACTGGTACTTGCAATTGCTGCAGACACCACCCATTTATATTTGACTGTTTGTATGTGGTTTTCAATATAGGTTTTTCCACTGTTTGCAATATAAAATACACCTCTGCATTTTACAAATTCAACCTCACTGTTGTCATTATTAGAACTTACTTAGATTGCTGTATATTCCGATTTTAATTTGTGAATTAAGATGCAATTTCATCGTTTTGGCACCATGGGCGTGCAAAAATAAACAATTATTACAAACTTCACGCTTTATTGTAACGAAATTAAAGAGTGAACCAGTACTCGCCAGAGTAGGAACTAGACTAGCGTTAGGAGCGGGTGTGTTGGAACACGCTCACTGCCGCTAGAGTGCTGCTTAGCATTGTGTAAGGTTATCTGCTGAACAAGTTGGGACAACAGAAGTCTAGCAGCAGTGAACGAGTTCCAATGCTTTAGGCATGGGCTTGGCACGAACTGTTCTAGATCTAGAATACAGATATATCTTTACTATAGAGTCTACACCTTACTCTGCCGATGTGTAATGTACTCAATCTTTTGATAAATTAATAATCTTTGATCTTGTTCTCCTACTAAACCGTACTGGTTACATCTCACGACTAACCAGGACAATGTCCTGAAAATCAGTACTGCACTGGTAAAATCAGTACATTTGATCACCTTAGTTAAGGCCCAAGTGTGTGCTGGAATTTAATAACAACTATTCCTCTTAATTAAAAAAGTTTTTCAGCTAAGGCCGCTATGCTCATTAGAGATATTCAACAAGTGTTGATATTAACATGTGAAGAAAATTTTTGTATTGGGGCAAATAGTTTATTTATTTTGGACAAAATAATGTTTTGTAACCGCACGGCCTAAATTGGAAGGCGAGTTTATGAAATATTGTATGTTATGAGTTGCGAATGACAAAACGAGCGTTGCGGGTTGTTTGGATTATTTTATAAACCAATAAACTAGAAGAGCTGACAACAAAAGTGTGGTCAGCATTTTTTAGTGAGTAACAGGGCCGGGGCGGTGGTGGTGGATATAAGAGAGGGGAACCAGCCATCATGGCTGACTAATCAACACCGAAGTCTAGGGGTCACTCTGCCCGATTCGGGACTACGTGGACTAGGACACTGGTTAATTAGTATTTATCTTGAGGGCTGCCGCTCGAGGCCAGAGTACCGAGATTGGGAACCGTATAGAGATCACCTAGTAGTCAGACAATCCAAGGAGAATTCCTAGCAACACCCCATTTTATCACAAGCTTCCGAGTATTCTCTAGGTTATTTTATTCTAATATCCCTACCAACATCACAAAGACATAGTAAAGCCTCGTTTATTATGTAACTAGTTGGATCCAACACGCACGAGGAAAAGTAAACTACGTTTATTGTCGCCAACTTGTTGGACCAACATCCTGGGTCCTCCGCTAGTTTTTAATCAGTCTCTACATTTCTAGCCATGAATAGCATCGTATTACTTGCCATTATTCATTTATTGTGTTGACAGGAAGTGTATTCTTACAGAAAAACGTAAAAAACCGTGGGGAGGTTGAAGATATTTTGTCTAAACGTCCAATTGAAGGTTTTTACATGAGAATAATGAATGACCTACATTTGAAAAGTGGATTTGATAACTTTGTATGCATGTCATAATATGTGGACTTTGAATACTTAGTTACATTTCTGTATCCTCATTTACGTGGTAAAATGGAAAGGAAAATGGTTGTAACTCCAGGAGAAAAATTTGCTACAGCTCCGTGCTTCATGGGAGCCTTATGTATAGCCACAAAACACGTGCGTTGCCAAGGATAGAGACTGACTCGACTCTCTTGCGCATGCGCAGAGCCTCCCAAATCAGCCAACATGTTGGGTTGGTCGTTTATTATCTTCAACAAATGATCTAACACAACCCAACACAACCTGTTGGCTCCAACCGGCTCTCCCAACACCAACATGTTGGCCAACATCCCCAACAAGTTGGGAATGCGCTTATATTGTGACACAACTTGTTGGGATCGTGTTGGTAAACAAGTTGTGCTACAAAATAAATGAGGTTTAATACTAATAAACCTGTTTAAAACCAAAGTTTAACATCAATCACGAACCCACTCAAATATACCCCCATTCCCCCTCACCCCTCTTATCCTCGGCCATAGCACATCTTGATAGATTCTAAGGCCCACGTTCATAAGGTAAAGAAGGGGGTGGTGACAGTTTTGTTATAAAAAACTAAATAAAAATACTCAACTTTTCTTGCGTTTCCTACACACCAACCTTAACATTGCACCACCACCCACCCATGCGTTGACTTTCTCATGTGAGAGTAGCATTGATCCTCCTCATAGTGAGACAGTGGTGGATCAAGAATGATTATTTTGGTGGCTAACAATTATTTTGTATCTTAGCATGAATAAATTTGGAGTTAAACTTCTCCTTTTAATAAGGATAACGTGGTAGATAGGGGGGATTTTCCACCCAACCTGACCTTGAGAATTTCCCGTACTCCCCTTATTTTTCACCACCCCTCCCTCTCTCCACTTCCTGACCTTGACCTAATTTCAAATATAAAAATACCATTAGCCTAATGCTTCAAGTGCTCCTGTTTGTGAGAATACCTTAATTACAAAGGTAATTACCTAATTGATTTTCCGTGATGACATCTCACCCTCCTGCAACTTCTGTAACTTTTGACAGAGAGTCGTCGAGTCGTTCACCACAGTCGACTCTCTTCACGAGAAAAGTGCGATTCTGGATCTCCTTTTGAACGATTTTCCAATCGATGTGTCTCATACACCAACGAGAAATGTACCGAGGGGTCCAATAGCTCGCGGTAGGAAAGCTGACCACCCTTTCACTTTTTGGACAGCTCTCTTTGAATTTTTTGTGTTTTATTATTCATAAATATTTTTTAAAATTTACTTTATTTCACCGTTAGGTATTGTAAAATGTGGGTTTACCACCTTCATAGTGAATCAGTGGTGGACCAGGAAGTATTATTTGGGGGGAGGTTAACTTTTTTTTTTCCAGTTTTGGCATGGATCCTTTTGACTCTTGTGGTGGTGGTTGACTTTTTCCTATAAGAATAACATTGATCCTCCTCATAATGAATCAGTGGTGCATCAAGAAACGTTATTTTGGGGTTACCCAATTATTCGAGATTTAACTTAAATTTTCCTCACTATGGAGGTAGGCCACTTTATACCCATAAAAAAACATCTGTCCACCTTTTTTGAAAAAAAAGAAAGTATAACTAATAAAATACATAATAGATGTCTTAAACTTGTTAAATTAACTATAGATTTTAATATACTATAGATACTACTAATATTGTTAATCGTTTAGCAGTTTAGAAAAACGTTTCCCAGGAGTCAATGCAAAGAAGCGTGTAACGTAATTTCCCAACTAAAATTAATTTTAACTGTAAATATAATTTTAATAAAACCATGCTGTTTCACTTATCATAAAACATGTTGGTATAGACCCTCTTCTTTAAACATTATTAATACTGAACATGTTTTATTTGATATTTTTAGAGCTATTTTTTTCCCTCAGGACTCTTCTTTGGAATATCGTAGAAGAGAGGATACAAAGATGGAATACCATTTAGTTTTTTTAAATCCTGCGCCGGTGTTTGAGGTTTAAACAATTAGAAAATGTTTGCTTGTGTTCTTTGAATAAAGCCAGAAATTATACTGAATACATTAAAATAATTAATAAGACTATAGTATAATTTTTTTTCTGAAAAAAGTAATTTACTGTGTAATATGAAATGGGTCATAAAGTTAGAATACCAAAGAACATAGAGTAAAATAGGCCAATGACAAGCTACAAGTAACAAAAATAATTAATTTAATCAGTCCAATATATTGTAATTGGAAAATATAAGGAATACAAATGGACTATTTGCAATAATCACAAACATAAAGTCTTTTATTTTATAACCAGTGCATTCTCTATGAACCCATAGCTGACACATCGAGCAAGTTCCCACGTGTGTCGTTACAAAATTTCACGGAGCAAAATATGCATCTTAATCTTCATTGGAAGGAAAGGTTTCTTCTGGAATGCTAAATTTGGAAGAGAAATCTCTTAGATTAATTTCATCTTCGTCCAGATCCAATTCTATGGGTTCATTTTATGGTGCTGGCAGCTTAGAAGCAATGAAGCTTTTGCAGCTTTATTTCACCTTTGACTTGGCCTCTCATTTTTTTTCTTTAATCCTGAACTTTAAGAGTCTTTTCAGCCTTCTTATTTAGGTCTATAGACTGCTCCAGATCCTGTTTATAAGGAGATCATGTTAATATAGCGGAATTTTTCAGCCTGCCTCTTTTCAATTTTTGGATTTGGATCAATCTGAGGAGGAGAGACAGGAGAGATAGGTTTAGGATTGGAAGATATAGACGTAACTTATAAGGTGGGAGTGGTCATAGAACTAGGTACCGTAGTGAACACTGAATTAGTTGAGGAATGGTTATTGGTTGCTTTTCCAAATTTTCTAAATGTTCTGCAATTAATTCAGAATCATTGAGAATATTCGGATTTGGTGAGTAAATACCCGTGGCATGTAACCCATTTACCACTATGTCTCCACGCTGACATTTATAATAGGCCTTACTGAAAAGCTTGACTATGTCAACATGTGTTAAATTTCCGCCATTTTCCTTCATCTAAAGACGAATATCCTGGCTATAAAAGGCTTTCATTGTAAACAACTTGTCCATGTGTAAGTCCAGGTGTGGGATGTAACGGAGGGAGACATTTAATACAAACATAGCTATCACAAGCCAGATTTATTAGATACATATTTCTTGGATGGCTGTAATGCCTGTCCAATATCAAAAGTACAGGAAATTCTGCGTTTGGATTTACTTTTTCCCAAAAGTGCTCAGACCACTTAGTAAGTATATCTGTAACTTTGTACAGCCTTACTTTTGCATGCTTAGCTGCTCTTTGGCACATCGTCAAAGAAAAGCCGGTCTCCTGTGACAATCGGGGTGGTTATTTCCAGGGAGAGCGAAACAATGGCCTCACGAACATATTCTTTATACTGCGCTATTTTTGACGGTGTATTGTGCTTCCTTTCTTAATTAGTAATAAACCTTTTTCTTCCAGCTTAAACCATGAGCCTTTGAATCATCTTCTAGTCAGGACCATCACGAGCACCAAGCAAAAAAATCTCCTCCACTTTACGCACCGTTTGATTGCACCTGACAGGTAGAAATCTCCACGGCTATAAATTTATGAAGAATTAAACTGTGGGACTTCCCACTGATACATTCTGTATATGCATTCATTCCTAATGGGCAATGAGACGTGGTGAAAAAAATACTAATTTTATGTGATAATTTTAAAAGGAGGAAAGTCACAATACATACATTTTCTAGAACAACTTTTATATCTCAAACCCAATAACGACCTCAACCAATAATTTTATTAAATTTAATTTAAATAGGAAAGAAACCTCGTTTAACTGAAAGTGAAGAAAGATCTCATGATTATATAACTGCTAACAGATGCAAGCACGTAATTAATTTGAATTAAAATGGGATCTCCCCCTCCTTTTCCACTATACCCTTCTTTTTGCTCTACTAAAATATGTTCATAGTATTTGGGGGCGTATATTTTCCTGTGAGCCTAGCTTATCACTGGACTTTTTTTTTAGCATATAGCATTACTGACAGGGAGGTACATAACATCCCGTTTGGTCTCCTGTAAGTAGACTATTTGCCGTTCTGGTGGCAGAGAGCGCTGCCCAGGGTACACCCTAGGAGGTTGTCCACAATTAACTGATGTAATGATAGTAAATATGAAGGTGTGGGCCAGCGGGAGTCTAACAGTTAGCTTAAGCCTAATTTACCAACCACCGTTGGGATAGTTCTCCTTAAGGAGATTGGCCCTTTTCATTTGGCGTGGAAATGCAGTGCCATGGGAACAAACGGTTATCTTCAAGAATTTTTATTGTTTTGCAATTTTCTTTTCGGAAATGGTTTGTTCAAGAATAGAAGAATGTTGATTAAGTTATACTTTTATACACACACCTCCTCTATAATTTTAACAGTGATCAAATATCGATAAAATTGACATTTTTTAATAGAAAACTGCCGGCTTCATAACAAAAAATAAGAAAATATAACAATTAATAAACATAGATACATTATCTTAGAAGAGTGTTGAAAATATTAACACAAACATTTCACTCGTTCTCGAGAAAACTGATATTTCAAAGCGTATGATTTTTCCGCAAGACCTGTCCGGTAGTTATCACCATCTACGGTTTCCGTGATCCATCTGTTCTTGTTGGCGCGGAAGGATACTTTGGTCGGTTGTGAAGCCACGCCATGCCTTTCACCCTCCAGCCCACCATCCCACAAAATAGGTTTTAGACTTGCACTCGATAGGGCCAATGTCCTTAAGAGGAAAATAGCCAAGGTACCAGCTGGGAGTAGAACCCAGGTGCACTATACCATGGGCTTGATACCACTGAGCTACATGTACTCGTACTAGTACTAGTACCAGTAATTTTCGTAGGGGTAGGATTGGAACTGGGATGCGTCAGAGGCTTACAAAGCATATGCTTCCCTAGTAGGTATACTAGCCCGCCCACCTGGAATGTTTCACGGTTGCCTACACATTTGTATGCGTTTTTGTCTCACTTTATTTTTATCACCACGTATTATACTACCCGTTCGGTTTATACGCTTATGTACTTTTTATGCTAATGGTTTTTTTTTAGGAATTAGGAAGTTTACATTTATAGGAATGTACCCGCATTTACGTGGAGGGAAAGCAGAAAACCATTTGGGAAAAAACAACCTTCAGTACACCCTAAAAGATTCGAACCTTGATCTCCCAGTAATCGGCAATCCAGTGTACTGCGAGAGTAGCGCGTTTGACCATGTGGCCACCTAAGAGAGTCCCAATTTTAATTTAGGTTGAAAGACTTTACAAGTTGAAGTAGTTATTTTGCAGGTTTATAATATTACTTTAGTAAGGAATTAGATTTAAAACAATTTTAAAGATACATGTACTGTATGTATGTATCAATTGAAGCAATATTTGATTTATTGTGGCCAGAAATATTTTTTTGGTTTAAAAACTGAAAACATATTTCGATTGATCTAACGTTTACTTTCATGCCATTTATTAAGAAGTTGACTTTTAGATCTTCTTGAAGGCCTGATATATTTCTTATGATAATTACAGTTCTCAAGTTTCAAAACCACTAAAACAATTCTCAATTATTATCTTTCAATGTTTTATTGTGATCCTGTTAGAAAAATATTTTATTTGTTAGAAAAAGGCTATATATATATATTTATTTATATATTATAATTATTTTCTCTAATCTCAAGAGTTATAAAATTTCACGTGAAACTTAATTAAAAGTAATCTAATATCATTCTTTCATTATTTAATTTTAAATAAAAAATCCAATTTTTTAACCTCCAGAAAAGCGTTTTTAATGTATGTATTCTGATATTCATAAAAAGCCTGTTTATTTGAAAACTAGAAGCTCATGTTGCCATTGTAGTGGTAATAAAAATATTACAATTGTATTTATGTATAGTATATTTAATTAACTATCTAAACTTAAATAATTATATAGTCATCCACAAGAAGGTATGATAGGAAGATTTTTAAATCTTTTTAAAAAACCTTCTTACTTAATAAATAAAATACATAATATTTATAAGATTACCAATTTTAATGACTTTCATTAAATGTTGACTGTCGAAAATCGGTTTTCTATATAATTCTTGGTTTTTATATTATGATAGTAAATTTATTTTACTATAAAATATATAAATTTTATATATTTTACTATAAAATATATAAATTTTACATATTTTACTATAAAATATATAAATTTTACTATAAATTATATAAATATCATGTATTATATAGAATAGTATAAATACTAACTATATATGTACAGTACTTATAACATAATTATTAATAAGGCTGATATTCTTGGGGTTACGTTTTTATTAATTACTATAAATTATTGGTAGATAGCCCTTTTTTAATTTAAATTATAATTGTAAAGTAAATAACCACAAACCCTCATTTTATAAATTTAAAAAGTAGGGGTCCTTTATTTATATTTTAGGGTGAGCCCTAGTTTGATATAAAAGAAAATTTTCTAAATAACACAGCCATTTTATATATTACTGCAACGCTTTTCAACGCTACGGTAGGAAGCTCCGTTTATAAAGTACTTTCTCAAAATTTCTCATTTCATTTTCCAGTATGCCTCGTATATATGTTAATTTGTATTTGACCTTTTAATTTAATCTATGTCTAAACTCTCATTTAATTAAAAATTATGTCCACTTAGGAGGCTGATGTTTGACGCAAATTCTTTGCCCGAGTCATAAACATCTAACTAACCTGATGGAGAAGTGTCGGATCTCTCTAATCAACTTTTGCTCTTCTTTCCAAGGAGTTGTCTTTTTGGACACGTTGAGAACTAATTCAGTTAATGAAACTTTGATATTCTCACTGTTCCCAAGTTTTTGGAAGTTAAAATCAACTTTCAATTTGGTGTAATTTTCTTTATTAAGTTGAAGTGAGTAATGAAATTATTAACAACCCCCCCCCCCCCTTTCACAACTTCCTATGCCTGAACTTTGAGTTTGTTTGGATGGATGCAGCAAAGAACTATTGGGTTGGGATACGTCACCTCCTGTTCTCGTCTGCTAAACACGACGACAGGGTGTCAGTCCTATTCTTGGAGCGAATGTTGATGGAGCTGTCGTTTCTTATAAACACTTTGTTCTAAGGATGCTCGTACTCCAGACATAGTGATTAGGGAGGTCGAGGGGGAAAGTTTCGCTAGACCATAGGTCACAGACAACGCAAACGTTAGACACTCACCCTCACGGGAATTTCACTGCGCTTCTTAAGACAGGTTGAGTCCTTGGATAATTGGGAGTGCTAGTTGCAGTCCTTGTACCGATCACGTCTTCTTATAGCTACGGCCACAATAGCCTAAAAGATGGTGGACGGAATCTAAGGAATTTATCATAACAAAATATTAGAAAATTTGCAAGTTTAAGAAAATTTGAATTATTTATTCAAGGTAAACAACAGAAGTAAACAAAAAAAAATGCATGGCCTAACAAGGCAAAGTGAAAAGTGTTGAAAAATATATAAATATGGCAGAGACTGCACTTGCGCAGTACATTTGAGGATATATTTCACAATATCAAATTAAATTATTCATTTATATGAATTAGTCTAGAAAAGACCCAATAAGAATCAAAAATCGTTAATATTATAATAAAGAGCTTAAAAAGCCTCTTTTAAACGGTCAATAGCGTGCCTGAATCACCATTGTGAATTCAGACTAAACAAATTTAAATTTTAAGATTAAATTTAAATTTAAATATCAAATGTGATATCTATTAAATAGTTTAAACCATTAAACCTTGAAAATTTTACTATAGTAACAAAGCACTTAAAGAACCACTTTTAAACGGTTAACAACGCACACGAATCACCATTGTGAATCAGACTCTACTAATTTAAATTTAAATATCAATTCTGATACAAATAAACAGCACAAAGTTTTGACTTCCCGACATAACTCAAACTTCTGTGGGACTATTAATATCATCACTTTTAAAGTAATCGATAAGATTCTGACTTGTTAATATTTAAATGTTAAAGTTATAACTTATAAACCAACAAAAAATGAATTACTTCAAAATTTTCTTCAAAGAAAATAAGTCAACAAAATATTACCTATAAAAGAAACAATATCAAATTTTAAAGTTCAAACCCGCCTCGGTGGCGTAGTTGGCTAACGCGCTAGTCGTGTTGAGCTCGACCGCCGAGGACGGGGAGATCGAGGTTCGAATCTCGGTCGGGTGAACTGGGGGGGGTTTTTCCTAAATGGTTTTCCACTCTCCCTCCACGCAAATGCGGGTTCACTTCCTCTAAATTCAACCCTCCTAATTCCTAATCCATTAGAGTAATTAGTACTTAAGCGTATAACCCGAACGGGTAGTAAGACGCGGTGCTAAATATTTAAAGTTCAAATAATTATTGGTAACCACAAGAGCAATAAAATTTTTGTATTTAAACTAAATATTCCAAACTAGAAAAAGAATCAAAAGTGCCTACCTATTAACATCTCTAAAAATTACAAAGAGACTAGCGCCCAAGCGGCAAAAGGAAACATTAAGTGTTCCATAAAGCAGATTTACTTTCAAAAATAAATATCTTAGTGAGAAATTACAAACGCCTATACTGAACGATTTCAATCACATAATTAATCTAAGTGCTCAAAACACTCAAACCCATTAATGGCGTTTACATTTTAAATAATCATTAAAATATATAAAGTTTATATATTGCCATCCTGGAGCGATTACGTCCAAGTACAGACCAGGGCCTCTCGTGGTTGTGTCGGGTATAATAATCCACTATGCTAGCTGATTATCTTCAAGTCCAGAACAGGACTTCTCGTGGAAGTGTCGGATATAATAGTTTATTATTCTAGCTGAATATGTTCAAGTACAGGACAGGAATTCTCGTTGAAGTGTCGGATATAATAGTCCACTATGCTAGCTGATTATTTTCAAGTCCAGAACTAGACATATCGTGGAAGTGTCGGATATAATAGTCAACCATATTTGCTGAGTTCCCTCTTTATATAGGTCTAGTTGATGGATAAAGAGGTGGGAGATTTTCACATTAATATTACAACGCCACACGGCTAATACGTTGCTAACAGCACTCTCTTGTTAGCAGCTTCCAAAGCTTGGCTCGACATTAAGTCACGTACACCGGACACCTGGTTAGTTGCAGTTCAACCTGGCCCGTTCCCAAGTCACGTAGGCCAGACATCTGGAGAGTCCGCAGTTAAACTTAGTCCGTTCCCAAGTCACGTAGGCTGGACACCTGGTTAGTTGCAGTTAAAGACTGTGAGTGGTCCATTTGTTAACCAGCCGGGCCAATCATTGAATTTCTGGATCCCTCTATTGGAACATCTTGTTGCTGCATCATTCATAGCTTGTTAGGACTTCTCTTCATTATAGAATTTGGTACGAATAGGTTTTTCATGGAACTCGTGCTAAGCCTGAAGATACAATGAGTAAGTAAAGCACATATATTAGACATAGTAAGTTTTGTAATCTTTGATATTGCAGGATGTCTATGAGTATTGACATTATTCGGAGTGGGTAGTATTAATGTAAACTAGCTAGTCTTGCTAGTGTTACTATTGCAGGATGTCAATATGTATTTGTTTATTTGGGGCGGTTGCTTCCTTGTAGCATTAGCTTGTATTGCTAATGTTACATCCTCAGTAATAGCAAGTCTTCCAAGTAAAACTACTCACTTTAAAATTGTTGGTTGTAAAAGCGTGAAGATCCAAACATAAAAGTTCATGTACCAGAAATACACACTCCGCCAACGATCCTCCTTTCCCCCTTTCAATGAACAAACCTTTTCAGTCAAATAACTATGTGACAAGGTACAGAAAGTACATAAGCTATTAGAGGAAGCAAGAATGAAATGGTATAAAAATATATTTCAAATAAAATATTTTTATTTTTAATAGTACTAGAACTTCACCATGATAAGTAATTTCGTACCTCAAATATTTGCGGAAATTTGATCAAAATTGAACATTTACGCTTATGTAAAGTAACCTTAAAGTAATTTTCATAGGAAATTTAAAATTGGCACTTTGTGATTTAAAATTTTTTTTAATCAGAATCGTTAATGCGGATTTTTTTAGAAAATCAATATTTTATCTTTTTGCCCTTCAGTAAACTACCCTTAATTTTAGAGTTGTCTACCTAGCTCCAAAAAATGTCGAGGTTTAAAGCCTTACGAAAACCCTAGATATCTGAAATTCAGACACACAGATGGTATTGTGAAAATCACTTATTGGGTTCAGGTGGTCACTAGACGTCGACTTTTACAAAATCTCCAGTTGGATTTTTTTTTTTGACAACCAAATACTTTTCTCTCCGAGCGATTGAAAGAAAGTAAAAGTAACAATTTTTGTTGTTATTGAAATTCAGATATTTGTTCCTAATCTTTACTTTGATCTCATCACTGAGCCATTTCTCAGTCATTGTTGAATAAAAGTTAATTTTAATGATTTCTTTTGAAAATTTTAAATGTACGGTTTTAAATTCATGTTGATATTCTTCATTTCCATTTGAATGTGGGCAATATTTTTAAATAACTAACACCTTCTTGAATAACCTAGCTTTTCCGGGTGTCTGCATCGCGTCTGAGTGCTCTGGGAAGATGCCACCCATTTAGGGTGAATATAGCTTAAAAGTGGACATTTTAAATAATGCTTTTTTTAATACTCTAAATTTAAATATTGACATATAATACATTAACTCTTTCTTGCTTTTTAAATGAGTAGCTTCACTTACTTCCACATTCTATGGCATTTGGCACTCGAATACTTACTACCACACTTAAAAAAGTAAGTCAACTGTCCTTATCTTGAGCTAGTTCTATCCAGTCCACCTCATTACACCCTATCCTATCTTGAACTAGTTCTTTACAGTCCACCTCATTAAACTCTACTCTTATCTTGAGCCAGCTCTATCTAGTTCACCTCATTACACCCTATCTTATCTTGAGCTAGTTCTATCCAGTCCACCTCATTACACCCTATCCCTATCTTGAACTATTTCTATCCAGTCCACCTCATTACACCCTATCCTATCTTGAACTAGTTCTTTACAGTCCACCTCATTAAACTCTACTCTTATCTTGAGCCAGCTCTATCTAGTTCACCTCATTACACCTATCTTATCTTGAACCAGCTCTATACAGTCCACCTCATTACACCATATCTTATCTTGAACCAGCTCTATACAGTCCACCTCATTACACCATATCTTATCTTGAACCAGCTCTATACAGTCCACCTCATTACACCCTATCCCTATCTTGAACTAGTTCTTTACAGTCCACCTCATTAAACTCTACTCTTATCTTGAGCCAGCTCTATCTAGTTCACCTCATTACACCCTATCTTATCTTGAGCTAGTTCTATCCAGTCCACCTCATTACACCATATCTTATCTTGAACCAGCTCTATACAGTCCATCTCATTACACCTTATCTTTATCAGATCCACTCTAATGCTATCCTCCATCTGCGACTAGATCTTTCCAATGATCTCTTCCCATTGGGTTTTGTTTCCTTCATTCGCGCTATATGTCCTGCGCACCGTGGTCTGCGATATTTGATTATCCTAACAATGTCTTGTGATGAGTTCAAGGTATGTAACTTATAATTATTACGTAATATCCTCCCTCCGCAGAATCTTACGCTCTTTTTGGACCAAATACCTTTCTAATTTCCTTGTTTTCGAGCGTAGCCTCATTACCGTCTACAATCTATTATCCTTTATACTTACACAGCCATGCAAGTATCCTTAATTAATTTATTTCGTCCTTTTTAATTCCTATTGGTTCAAAATACTTGTTCTAACATTTCGTTGTTAGTAATTTTTAAAATATAATATTAACCCAACGCATCTTGTGACCAAACTTACGCCACGATCACAACTGATAGTAGATGAGGCATAAGAGATTCACCTAGAAAATAGTTCAATTTTAATTTAAGGGTTGGTCTCTTAAATATTTAATTTACTATTACTGCGTTTAGGAAAGTTAACGTTTTGAGAGAACAAATAATTATTATTCTTAGTTTAAAAAGTATATATAGTCTGAAACCTTAGCTCAGTCAGTAGTGTGTATGCGTACTAAGCTAAGGGTACCGGATTTGATACCTGGTATGGCTGAAAAAGGTATTATTGGTGAAATGTAGGTTTTATCATTCACAGTGATGAATTTAACGGCCGGGGGATGGATGTTGTGTATGCTCTAGGTTTGAGTTAGTATATAAGTCGTGTGTAGGCTAATCAGTCGATTCATAAAGTGCATGTTAAATACTTCAAATAATTAAAAAATAACTAAAACATTATGTGGTGATAAAATTTTTGTCCATAACAGTTAAATATAATTCTAATATTCCAACCCTGTTAATAATAGTTGTTATATTAATTTTACCCACATAAATAATTAATAGAGTCCCAACTATCAACCCTCCTGTCTATTTTACTGATGTTTGGAGGTTATTGTTTGAGTCCATTCAAGGTGCAGTTGGTGTTTTTTTTCATAAATGTTCACGTAATTTCACGTGAATTTAGGTTTATTTTCTTTTAGTTCTACCTTCTTCATAACTACCCAATTAGTATGGTTAAATGCAAATATCCCAGATGTTGTGAAAGATAAAAATAAAATTAATTACGATATTGGTATTCTTACAAAACCTTCATAAAGACATTTTTTAAAACAAATCTTTTAGCTTGTTTAAATAAAGCAGCAATTGATGACATACACAAATATTATTGTTGATGCTGTTGAAAAACGATTTAAAATTAAAGGTCCTTGGACGTCACTTCTTCCAACCCCCCAAATTATTATCCCTTCTACTTTACCCTTTTAACCCCATTAACACTGACACCAAGCTATGGATGATGTCCTTAAGAGAGTACATTTGTTTCACATACATAGTGACACCAACTTCCACCCTCCACCCCCTTTTGAGAGTACCCTGTTAAATTAATGACAGTGTTCAACCCAAAATGAGCCGTCTTTTCTATCTCCTCCATCAATTATGAAGGAGAGAATCATATCAAAGGATAAACCACCCCTCCAACAACTGAGGCGTAGGGAAAGGGGTTGTGTTTTTATTCTTTTTCGAGTTGTGGCAGCGCAAAGTTTGTACTTGTTTTTAAAGAAAATATGATAATTTTATTGGTCTGTTTGACAGAATATGGAGGGGAATATGATATATTTTTATTTGTTCATTTGACTGAATTTGGGTGGTATATATATTTTTTATTATTTCATTTGACTGAATGTGAAGGAAAAATATGATCATTTTATTTTGTTATTTGGCCTAAAAGCGTATTTATTAATGCAGGCCTGATTTACATTAATCAGTGAACTCGTTTAATATGATAGCATTCCTTCTTCCTGATGTAGTAAAAATAATGGTTGACGTCTTTAAAAAAAAGTGGGTGGTTGTAGTTCTTTTGTAGAGTAGTCATAGAATGTTGGAACTGTCGCTGGCTCTTACAACAAACTCTGTGAGTTTAAAAGTGAGTAAGTGGACTTATGTTAGAATATTTCATTTATATCACAGTAAATTTGCTGAGGTTTCTAACTGATGAAATTTTTATTATATGAACAATTTAAACATAGCCTACGTATTCTGTAACAGAATAATGCCATGTAATGTTTTGAAATCGAAAAGTAGAGAAAGTTCTCAGTATTTTAGTTCTGGAAATAGGTGAGACAGTAGAATGGGGTTAGAATACACAACATGGCTACCATGAACGGTGATAAAATGAACACACATTTAACAATGAATATTAAATATGCTACACCCTAAAAGGGAAAATTAATCATTTCATAAACTGGGCAAATTCATGCCCTTTCCGTAAATTGGATTCTTGGCTTGTACATTTCAAGGGCTGGACAAAAATCATATTCAGGTCATGAATTAAAACTGGGCGGAGATTGTTCTGTCCAGTTGATGGAGTGGTTATGTCATGAAATGGGCTTCTGCAAGCTCTACCACATTCATTAAATAAATGAGTTTTGGTCCGTTAATTGAAATGGACAAGCCAATAACAGGCTTGGTACAAACCCTTAATCGTTTTAGAATGGAAAGTTAGGTTTAGTTATGTTGGGTTAGTTTATCATTCTTAACGTATACTATTTTAAAACAATTTACAGCAAGGCTTTTAGTAGATCGACAAATAACTTACAGTTTATGAAATGGGCAAGAGTTCATGCAATTTTTACTTAGCTCAAGATATGGTAACATATTGGACATAGATTGGCACAATTAGTTGAAAGGGCAGTTTCACCAATAGGGTGTTTTTTTATAATATATATTACGGGTAATGCGAAATCTGGATAATGCTGGGACTATCCGGGAGGTGTCAGCATTAACCAGGTGCAGTGGATAGAATCAGAAATAGAAAGTAATTTATCTCCTTTAGGATATTATCGCGATAATAAGACACTATCTAGCAAGACTTGGATAACGTGGAATAATATTTGTAAAAATTAGCACGTTTCAATAGGAATTTTATTTTGAAGCAGTATTTTGAAATTTGACAGATTCGTAGCAATGCAACTAACATTCGAAGTGCCTCATTTTATGCTTTATTTCCCACTAACCTAACCTAACCTAGCTTAACCTAGCCTAACTTAAACTAATATAGCATAGCCTAAGCCCAACTAACCTAACCTAACTAACCTAGCTTCAACCACAGAAATATTCAAGTGCGGGTGGAAAATGTCACTATTATTTGGATAAACTTTGAAAAAACATTATTCAATCACCTATCACTCAATATTATCTTCGTATTTTGGATAACGTCAACATTATTTGGATAATATTGACCTTATCTGGGTTAGGACTTTACCCTTAGCATATACATATATAAATGGTTCACTAAAAATAGGGTGTTTTATATATATATATATATATATATATATATATATTACTGTGAAGGCCGGAAACGTGACGATTGCCGGTAATCGATCGTGATTTCCGGAATTCACTGCTCTACACTGGTGGATGTCCGAAATGAAATTCCTCTTACCGTCTTCCACCTGTGTGTATCGGTAATCGAAAGGTCCAAAATGGTGAATACTGGTACTCGTGAGGGTATGCCTGTGTTTATTTGGAAATAAAGGAAGAATGCACTGTGTGCGCATCTATCTGCGCAACAGAAACCACATGTTCCAGGGGCGGCGGGCTACTGTAGTTTTGCTGTATTGTACCGTGTTTTTATCCTATTCAGAATTAATTTTGTAGTAACCTAGCCTAGCCTAACCTAACCTAGCCTAAAGCCTCGTATACATTAGACAAGCCGAGCCTGTAATGTAACATGTAATGTATCAGATTCGTCTAATTGGGACGGGCCCGCGAGCCCGCTATGAAACATTCGCAGTGACCCGCCGGCTGTCGGTTTTTCCAACGAACACAAAGAGATTCGTCAGTCTAATTGGGACGTGTTTGTTGCGTGCTAGCAAGCATGGAGAGCTGGTATGAAGAAGCTGTATTTCAGTTGATAGAATCTTATAAAAAACCATAGTGTTTTATGGGACCCCAAGGATTAAAACTATTATAAAAAGTATCTGAAGGAATATGCCTGGAAGGATATCGCTACATTAACAGGACAAGCAGAAGATGTTTGCAAACGAAAAATAATTAATTTTTTTTCTGTTCTATTTTATTCAGAAAATTCTCAAAGTCTGTGGGAGACAGCCCGGTAAAGTTTTTTTAATGTTCAATAATGTCTGGAACTTGAAATCTCGCAGTAGTTCAAAACCAGCCCCCTTTTAAAAAAAAATCAATTATACGCCACCATCACCGAGGCTTATTGTTTTTTTTAAATAGTTTGTCCATAATTAGCATAGCACCAGTGCACATAATTAAGGCTAAGGTTTCTTCATTATCAGACATTTAGTTAGAAGAATTAAGATAGCTAATTAAATTTAAATATAGTGTACCGTTTAAATACTGAATTGTACTGAGATCGTTATTACGTCGCTTGCTCATGGAGTGCTCGTTTCACCAATGGTTCGGTTCAGTGGATGCTTACGGCGTGTTCGTTTCAACAATGCTTCAGAGGATGCTTGCTGCGTGTTCGTTCCACGCGCAAACTGACGCGCATTACATTATATGTTACATTACATACTAGGCTCGCCTAATGTATACCCATATTAACCTAAATAACTTTAAGCTGTAGTGGCCCAAACCTTTTTGTCTTTTATCTGCAGTGAAGTAAAATCGTTGCTGTTATGTTGGTTTTTTTTTTCCAAAATACACAGGGTGCACTTAACGACTTCTGGAAATCACCGGTGGATGCTAGAAGCTAACACTCATTTCCGACATCCACGAGCTTAGATCAGTGAATCCTGAAAATCGCGGTCGATTACCGGCAATCGTCACGTTTCCAGTTTTCACGGTAGCACATATCTATAAATGGGAGAGACATTTTTATAAAGAAAAAATATTATATACATTTTCAAAGTGAGATATGTATATATTATAAATATATATAATACTCTAAAATTTTATAAGGTATCAATACAAAATATATTTTAAATATTGACACCCCACTCTCTGCTATCTAAGCAGTGGGCCTATAAATCTATCAGGATATAGATTGGGAGGGGGAGGGAGGAGGGGGGGGTTTAAGGTGATTGTGTATACCTGTGTGAGCTCGTGATTGACGTTCTAATTTGATTTTTAAGGTTTTTATTAGTACTACTATGTCTATTACCAATGTGATGTTGATAGTTATATAAAGATGAAATAACCTGAATAATATTCGGAATCTTCTAACAAAACGAGGTGTTGCTAGGAATATCCAATGACTCGTCTGACTCTCAGATCATCTCTACACAGTTTCTGAGCCCTGGTACCCTGGGCTCAAATGGTAGCGGTACAAATACTGATGAACCAGCGTCCAAGCCCGCGTAATCCCGAATCGGGCAGAGTGACCCCTAGACTGCGATGTTGATTAGTCAGCCACGATAGCTGGATCCCCTACATTCTATCCTACCCTTTGGAATTGTTTCTGACTAAGAAATGCTGACGATGTTTATTTGGTCAGCTACTCTATTTTATTTGTTTACAGGTTAATCACAACAACCTGCAACACTCGTTTTGTCATTCGCAATCCTAACACACAATATTATACAAACACGCCTTCCTATTTAGGCCTTGCGGTTACAATGTATATAATGTTTAATACGTAATATACAATGCTTGTATCATATTATAATAAATATATACATATTGCTGTATTTAAATTATCTGTGTAAGGCTCTAGTGTCTAATATTAGTTTCCCCCCACAGCTTCATCTGCGTTAATGTCAGTTTTAAAAATAAGTAATTTAAAGATTTAAAATCTGTGAATATTTTCAGAAAAAAGTGGAATAATCATTAGCTGAGCAGCAATATTTTTTTCAAGCTGTGCATCAAATGTTCATACAAAACTGTAACAAAAAAAAGGCAATTAGAAATAAGTTTTAGCATTAAGTCTCTATTATTGTACCACTCAGGATCTTATAATATCTAGAATAACATTAGCTTAAGAAACTCTCAAGTTGTAAGACTAGTGATAAGATGAAATTTGAACGGTGTAAATAAATAAATAAAATCACACCATGAATTGGGTAGAGATAACCATGGTTAAAACTTTGGAAATAACTGTAGTTGTATCTTTAGAATTAAAAAATTCAATGCAGCATAATTATGTCTGTTTAAAGCTTAGACACACAGAATTTTACTTTTTCCTCCATTACTGTTCCCTGCCTTTGGCCTGTTTCAGCCTTTTTTTGATTAAAGCCATATATATTTCCCCTACCGGCTTGCTAGGCCTGTCGTAGCCTCATATGCCTTATAATCTAATTTAAGACTAGGGAAGGCACAACATCCAGTCCCCAGCCGTTAATTCATCACTGTGAAAGGGAAAACCCACATTTCACCAATGATACCTCTTTAAGCCATGCTAGGAACCAAACTCGGTACTCTAATCTCAGTATACAGACATTCTACCTATTAAACAAAGGTTACACAAAGAATATTAGTATTTAATTTAATAAAATAAATTAACAAAATTTAAGACAAAGAATCTTTGTAAGAAACGCTAGTGATTTATCATCAGGATCGAGCAAGTTACAGGTTGTTACTAAGAATGTCATGGTAACATAACACATATTATTATTACCAAATCACTAAATGAAGGAAGATGGTGACTTCATGAGATAATACTCGCTTGGATATAAAAATCCAACCATGAAAATATATATGTTACAGGAAAAGTAGATTATTAGGGAGAGTTGACTCGGCCTAGGTAGAGTCAAGTCGACTCTTACTAAAAGTATCAGTAAAAGTCGATAGAGAATAAACAGATCAACTTATCCTAGGAAGGGTTAACTATGCCTGCTGTGGTTTAGTAAAAGTTGATTCCGCGATGTTGCTCTCCACATGCGACTTCGCACGCACATCTTTGTTTTGAATATCCCAGCTCTATTTGTTTACTGTTGTTTTCTAGGTTAGGTTAGGTTAGGTTAGCTCTGAAACTCAAAGTGTCACACATCTTTACCTTGCTGTAATAAATAATACATATTTATATCTCTCTTTGTATCATAAAGGTTTTGCTTTTTTATTTGTTTTTTATTAGGTAGTAGACCATTTCCTTGCAAAAAGTCAACTTTTACTAACTCAAGGTAGTAAGAGTATACTTTCCCTAGGTACGGTCAACTCTGACTAGTAGATCTTGATCGAAAATCATCACTTTTCGCTTTTAATCAACTTTTACTAAAAAAGACCAGTAAGAGTCGACTCGGCCTAGGTAAAGTCGACTCTTACTGGAGAATCTACTTTTCCTGTAACATATAGGCCTACATTAATTGGAACCTTAAACTAATATTATCATTATTAGTACTATAAATTCATTTGAGCCTAGTATCTCTCCTCACTATCTTAATAGCTACAAAGACGACCTAGATAATACTTTCTAGAATAATCTCGTTCAAGTCGGGAGCACTTGTAATATCCTGCCCGACATGGTCTCGCCGTCTCGGGCGCTTCGCCCAGCAACACTGATATAGATATTCCCTATCTAGCGGATGACGCGTTAACTCGTGTCGGCTAATCAACGGAGTAGAAAGAATGATTTCTTCTTGTTTCTAGATTGAATATATATATATATATATATATATAGTGTAGAAAGGCAGGCAAGGTGGGGAAGAAGGGAGCACATTCTGGAACACCCAATAACTATATTCGCGGGAAGTTACAGACCACGTGATTCAACTCTATCCCCCACCTTTGACAAATGCAGCCAATAGATGATCACCACAAGCGCGGTCAATTCCAAAGTGCTTAAGTTAATAGTCGGCTTTCAGTTTACGTTTTATTTAGGTGGCGTGAGCAGGTTTGTGGTTTGAAGTGGGCGTGGCTCAGTCTAATGGGACACGCTTACACAGCACTGCTTAAACACTAGGATGGAAATTGTAAGTAGCCTACTAATATTTTTGTAGATGTTTTAACATACATGAGGTTGAGTACTAATTATTGCAAGCAGTACTGAACAGTCCTTGTGTTGGTTTGGAAACAGTTTTAGCATGGCACAATTTATCTGTCAATATGACTTAGAGGATAGACCTACTTTATAAAAGCCTATATCCTAAATTTTTATCATATCCCGTAATTATTTAAGATACAAAACAACTTATCTTTGCCAAGTTGTATTAATGTTAAAAATAAAAAATTAATTGAAATATATTTTTATAAAAGTACTAGCGGACCCGACAAACGTTGTCCTGCCCGAAAGTTGGCTTTTCGTTTGGGTGGCATAATTGATTTCGATAATAAAACAAATGCTATGTGATCATCACAAATACAAATTCACAATGAACTCCAATTAATGAGTAACACAAATATGACAAATTCAGTGTTTGTCAAGACAACAAACAAAATAAAACATCTTTTCATTTTTGGCATATCGCCCAAAACTCCACAAATATCAGCTGTATCGAAAAACAAACATAACTATGAATTATTCTCAGAAGTTCAATTATTCATGAACATTTAAGAAGGTTTTAACAGTCCATTATTGATGATTTTTTTAACGGTCAATTATTAATATTATATTCATTACTATAAATATTGGGGGTGGTGGTGGTGGGGGGTGAAATTTTGAGGTTACATGTTCTGATGTGCAAAAAATCTAAAAAAAATATCCCTCCACAAAAAAAATTCCCTAAAAAATAAAAAAAATCCTAGAAGCCGATTGCAGCGCCACCTACCGGGTCCAATTGTGAATCTAAACCATCCACGGACCCACTCAAACACACACATAAAATTTCATCAATATAGGTCCAGCCGTTTAGGAGTAGTTCAGTGACATACACACGTACAGAAGAATTATATATATTAAGAAGATAAGATAAGATAATTTCTGAGATAATGACCAATATTTTTTTAAATTATGGTCTGGGAAATGGAGAGTTGGTTGTTTTGACCTTTGATAAATAGAGATGTTCCTTTTTTGCTCAATGTGTTTTTTGTAAGAGTGTAGGCCTGTATTATCTCATTTTTTTTTCAGTATAGATTTCTGTAACAATTTCCATTAAGCATTTCATTTCACATATCTTACGAGTTTTAAATAAATATCTCCATATTTAAGTAAAGGAGCGAGAATTTCCGTGCGGTTCACCGTACCATTTATTTTAGGGGAAGTTGAGTGGAACTCGGGTCTCAAGACAGTTTTAATAAAATTTGCCACACAATTATCTATAAGTCGAAATTGCACCAGTTAGGACGTTGTTTCAGTGAATCTTTACTAGATTCATCAGGTCCCATAGTAGAAAATGAAATTAAAATGGTTATTTGGCAATCCAATCTAAATCTATATAATAAAGTGACCGATCAATCCAGAATCTCATGTAAAGAAAATATTCTGTCATGTTCTAAATTTTCAAAAAAAATTACTACGGGAAGAAGACAGAATTGATGATATTTCTAAACTTTCGATTACTTTCAGGGAAGAATAATTAAATTGTGTTGAAGAATCAAACTCTCCCGGATCGACCTCATTTAAAATGCCAAATATTGAACACGAATTTTGGAAAACGCACCAAATTGAATGGGTGAGAAAATCTTTCCTTAATCTTAAACTAAAAAAACAGCCATCAAAAAGCTTTTTCAGAAGACTTTTAAAAATAATCTTTTGAAAAAAAGACAAAAGAAGAAAAATTAAAATTGATCATATTTGGGAATCTATCGAAGAAAGCCCCGATAAAAATATCCAGAAGCTCGCCAAGCTCCAGGGCTGGGTACTAAAATCCTATTCCCAACATGGAAATAAATGATGAATACGAACTTGATCTACAAAATTGGGATGTGTACAAAAATTAATAATATAGGCCAAATACACAAAAAATATATAAATTGACTGTAATAGTAACAAGATTTTTATTAACGGTTCCTCAATAAATTAGACGTTTTTATTCACACAATTCCCAAGATATATTACCATTCATCCCATCAATATTCCTATGAAGAAAACCAACAAATTACCAGCGTGAAAATGGAACATATCAAACATCAAATAATCCCGTAAATCAACCGTTACACTGTCCTGCAACATTTATCAACTCTATACTCTTCTGCAAGAAGTGAAACGATGCTCAAATGTGCGTTATTTTCGAGAAGCTCATAAAAAATATGTTATCTAATAGCCATGCTGCAGTTCCGAACAGAGAAAACGAAAGCGGTAATTAAATTAAAAGGCTAACATAAATTGTATGTTTTATTAAATCAAAAATAATATTTCTGTCGACATGAGAAGAGAGCCAAATTCTAGAATGTTATAGGCCTACCAAAAATTATTTTGATTTAATTTTGTTGTAAGATTCCTAAAAAAAATAGTGTAGTATGTGTTTGTTTCAGAATCATCGCTAGAGTAAAAAAAAAAAAAATTCAACCCAATTATTTCATATTATTTAAATATATTTCTATGGCAGTAAAATTTACATCTTTAAGGTAAATTGAAACTTTCAAGCAGTGAAGATGATTTAAATGTTGAAGAACCAAATTTCTCCGTATCGCCCTCTGTGCCACTGCCACTGCCACTGCCACTGCCCCTAAGTGAAAAATACTGGCAAACAAAACAAATCGATTGGGTAGAAAAAGCATTTCTGAACTTGAAATTAAAAAAAAAAAAAATCAAAAAGATTTATGCAGAGAACTATCCAATTTATCTTTGGCAAACAGGACAAAAGGAACCAAATTAAAATAAACCATGCTTGGGGAACTATTGAGAAAAACCCCGAGGAAAACATTCACAAATTTGCAATGGTTCAATGTTGGGCATTAAAATCTCATTACCTCATGGAAAATATACATAATTATGAAATTGACCCCAAAAATTGGAATGTGTACAAAAAGTGTTGAGTTAGATCAAACGAACCGACACATTTATCTTTAAATTCTTGTCAAGAAGATAGAATCGGAGCTCAATTGTGGTCTATGGCCGAAAAGCTCGCAAAAAACAACCATGATGCAGTCCTGAACGGACAGAATTAAAGTAGTAAAAAAATTAAGTGGCCAATGCAAATTGTATTTTTTTAAAAATCATAAATTATTTAGAGGCGAACAGGAGAAGTAAGCAAAATTCAAAATTAATGTTATAGTAAAAATTATTTGAATTAAATTTTTTAGTAAGATTCATTAAAAGTGTAGTGTGTTTGTTTCAGAATCTTCACTAGAATCCAAAAATTATATTTCAACCTTTTCAGTTAAATTTATCCATCTTTAATATTATATAACAATTTATAAAATTCACCTTACAATATGAACTCTAACAAATCAACAGTATAATGAGCTCTGCCTACAGGACCAATATTTGACGAAACCAACCATGAGTTAGACTAAGCAGTCCAACTTACTAACACAAATGAGAAATACTGGTCTGAATTGAGCTGACAGGAGTAGTTTATGTTTAGAGCCACAATATCACCAAGAAGAACTAGAGTGAACACTTTAACCAACCTAACAAGACTGAACTGTATCAATCCGCTATAAAATAACAGAAGTAGTTTAGGTTTAGAGCCACAATGTCACCAAGAAGATCTAGAGTGAACACTTCAACCAACCTAACAAGACTGAACTGTATCAATCCGCTATAAAATAACAGGAGTAGTTTAGGTTTAGAGCCATAATGTCACCAAGAAGATCTAGAGTGAACACTTCAACCAACCTAACAAGACTGAACTGTATCAATCCGCTATAAAATAACAGGAGTAATGTGTTAGTAGAGCCAGCATGTCATCGAGCAGAAACTGAGTTAGAATAGATCACTCCAACTGAACCAATACAAGTGAGCTGTAGAGGTAAGCTTTGTGCTGACTGGAATAATGTGTATAGAGCCATTATGCCACTAAGCAGACAATAAGCTAGAGAGAACTCTATGGTCCCTCTAGCTTATGTCTGTTCAGTGGTCATGTTAGCTCTACACACTCTATTCCTGTCAGCTCATAGCTAACCAGTATATTTCTCTCGTGTCAGTAAGTTGGAGTGCTGACGCTAGATCATGGTCCTAAATTCTGGCTGTGCTACTGGATATGTTCAAATTTCAAGATCCAAATTTATACTCATGTGGTTAATCTTAATACCTGAATTTTAAAATTTCATTACAAATATCTACTTTTTTGGATAGTCGATAAAATTTAAATAAAAATATGCTCATTTAAATTGTTTTAATAAAGTTTAATAGATATATTTCTATTCCATGGATTGCAAATTTACCATTTTTTCTAGGACAGTTGACCTATTCTCCAATAGTTCCATGATTTCAATGCTATTTTAAAATTTGCTGTTATTTCCATGTTTTACATATTTTCTCGGACTTTTTGACTAATGTGAAGATTATGAAACAAACAAATTACAATTTCTATTAATTTGAAACATAGCGGTTTATTAAAAACTTTCGTCTAAATTTCTTAATTATTCCAAATGATATATTGGCCCAATTTTAGACATAATTTTGGATCTTCATTATTATAAAATAATATGTAACCAAATATGTAAACTAATATGTAAACAGACACTAGCTATTATTAACAATTTATTATTTCTGCCATGAAAGCTAAATAAAATACGTTACAATGGTTTTAATTTTATTAATTAAATTCTCTGTCTTAGATAACATTTATTAACTCCACAGCCCTTTTCGAGAAATAAGTACAAATACGTAAGCGAACAATTATGTAAATATAAAATATAAAATATAAAATTTGAAAATAGTTTAACGATGTTCAGAACTGTACACTTCAAGAGATATAAATACCTAAAACATCTGAAGAAACGACGCTTCTCCGATAAAACCCACACAGCAAGATCTTAAGCATAATTGACTTCTCGCCATGAATTGAAACAGAAAAATCACCATAGAACATATCAAGGACGCCACATAAAATATTTTGGAAACGACCAACAAACAAGATTTATTTTTTTACCCTCACTATCTTAAATAAAATGTTCAAACCTTAGATTTAAAAAAATCTCTTTTTATAATACCCTGTAAATTGTATGTTTTGTTCTTTTGGCTAACATTAAAAATGTTTAAATATATAATGTAAATATTGTTTTATGTGTCTATTCGTATAGTAAAGTATTTTAAACTAATTATTTTATAATTTTTTAATATTATTTTCCAGAACTAAACCAGTAAAATTTCAAAACTCTAGGCTTACATTTATCCATGTCACAGAATCAGAATCTTTCATGCATAACTTTGCACGTCTGTGTTAAAATATCGTGATTTGTGTTTTATTTATAAGTGTTTTACCAAAAACGTTTTTAGCAACTTAATTTAAGAAAAATCCACATTAGTGGGCACGCGGAATGAACGCCAAGATCTTTTAGTCTGATTTTCCGGTGACAGAAAGATCGGGGTTCGAGTCTCAAATGAGTGTTGAGAGATTTTTTACTTGTTTGTTTCTCCCTCTACTTATAAGCGAATGTGATATTGGCGGCTCGACAAGACAAGTCGAGACAGGAATGATGATAAAATGTTAGACATTTTTAAAGCTTTCCCTTAGTGTATATTAAAAAATCAACAAAATTGTTTTTTGAGTTATTTGGTACAAAACTAGTGTTATTAAAGTTCCCTTGTATTTTAATTTTAGAGAGATTTGATTTAATGCTATTACATTTTTAAATTATATAGTCTTACAGCCCCTATTTGAGGCCCATTGCTTGCGAAAGTTGTTGTACCAAACTCCAAGTTCGTCCTTTGCCTGAATGAAACACTTTAAGAGTTTGTGAGACCGGCTTTGCCCGGGTACTTCATTCCGAAACAAGTCAAGTTCAGAATTTCTAAATTAATTCTTCAATGGTTACACTTTTATAATTTATACATACCACTACCGGATAACATAGGGGAGAACATCTCAACCCCACTTTAGATTTAAGAGACCTGATGATGGCTGTATAGCCGAAACATGTCGTCAATAAACTTCAACCCAACGAAGGAATATTAAGGAGAGGAATTAACCAACCTAGCTAAGGAACGGCCTATATGAGCACTTATTAACCTAATTTAGTTTTATCAACATTTATATATCTATCTTATATTTTAATACATTCTGATATTGTTAATTGTATTTTTAGGACTACTGTTTTTTGATTAGCAACTTACTGATCATAAATAGGCTTAAATTTAACTTATCAATTTACTTTCTTATTTTATACTCAAAACTGTAATTTCACATAGCTTATGTCAATAATTTTAACATATTATATTTTAACCAAGTGTTTCATATAATCATTATATTTCAATTTCTAATCTAATATTAAGGCCTATTTTGTATTAATAGGATTACTGTAATTGTCTCTTTCTCAATTATTGTAAGTGGTGATCCTAACTATACTTTTAATATTTAACTTCAAATTTCTATTAAATTTCTATAATAATTTTTAACTTATAAACTGTTTCACATTAACCTATTTTCAACTTATCTAATATTTTCACAATCTCGTTCCTTACACAATATCATCAAGTTCAGGAGTTAAACTAATGGCCGTGTAGTTGTCAGATCAATATTAAGGGTGTGTTAAATGCAATTTTTTCTGTTCAAAGAGAACAAGAATTGAATATTTTTGGTTATGATGGATTAAATAGCCTATATTATATATTTGTTAGTTACGGTTACAGCCACATCTAAATATAATAATTTTTAGATTGAAAAATGGCATCTTGACACGGGAATCCATCCAAATTCGCCGAACATCTAAAACTTTCCGGGCATCAACTAATATGAATAACTACGTGAAACTTTTATAATCATCTTCAAAAGATCTCAAGATGGACATTGTGGAAAACCTACATCCAGTAATTCTGAACAGAAACAAAATTTTAATAAAACAATAAAGCACAAGGGTATTTAACTCTGAGTCACAGAAGATTACCCGATTACCTGCTTGATTACGCCAACTATACTGCTGCATTAGCAGTAAAACCCACTCGAATATAAAGATTTATGATTATATTACTCGAGCTTGTTATTCAAAGTTACGAATCAAATACTCGACCACTAAGTTTGAGAAAATATTCCAAATTTCGAAGCATCGCACATCCCTAATTATTATTATTTATCTATACAATTTTAAAAATGTATAAAAAAAATGTTATAACAATAATACGGGCCCATCTGTTAGGTAAGAATAAAAGTGTCCACGTGGGTCTCATGCGGCCCACAGGTTGCCCTGGTCTAGAGGAGGAAGATGTTGGTAATGTCAAGTCTTTTACCCTTGAAACAACATTAATGGATATGTGATTGGTTGTAGAGTACTATGTGTCCTGCTTAATTCTTTGTTAGTTTCGTAATTCATGCCATGACTTGTGTATAGTGTAAGTTATTGTAAGGATGGCGACAGGAGACAATTTAAAGCTAAACGAGCTTAGCGTTTATTCTGCGTGACCACCGATACGTGATACGATAATAATACAATATATTTTATAGTTTTGATTAAATAAAAAATAAATAAACGATTACAATGCCGAGACCAAGACCTCAAATTAAAAAAATAATGTTAGTTTTAATATTAGAGTTGGACTATGTCTATACAAATTTAGGTTTACTGTCAAAATATTATATTTGTATCATTTAGAGTTACATACTTTCTGGACTATATCTATAAAATCATATTGTAACAACATTATAATGTGTATTATTTAGAGTTAAGATAAATCTAGCATTTGATTTATGGAACTCCAAAAATAAAACTACACTTACAATCGACCCAATATTGCACGCTCATTTCGCCGGAAATGATTGAAATAAACCATAACTTCATTGGACTATTTCGTTAACTCACTTGTACTACGATTGTTATAATTAAAAACGTAATATTGTCAATATGAGCCTGATTGAAAGATCGATTTTCTTCCTCCTGGGAATGATAAGTTAGAGGTGGTTCAAGGAACTATTTAGAGTTTCCGGGAACTACATAATCGGCCACAAACATGTCGGGGATGGGAACCCACAAGGTGAGACAGTTGCTTACTTTATATGTAGTTGTATGCAATTTGGTTCAATAAATTTGGGAAAACCTGTATATTAATATCAACACACAAGCTGATAATCATTGTAATTACAGCACTCTCCATATTGAAGGGACCACAGTTCAAGTGATTTAAATTAGATGACAAATCACACCTGCACAGGAATCGAGGCCAGGAACTTTAGCTTAGTGCGCTAATGCTGTACCATTTAGCTAACCGGGTTTCATCTCGTGTTCGGAGTCATTTCTCAATTTATAATTTAAGACCAAGTCTGTGAGTCTGAGTTTGTGATGTGCGTGGATATTTAATAGAATTTTACGTTAAAATAAAAATCTTGTATTGCATACTTGGCTTCATAACAGTCCTCCCAAATGGCAGATGACTCACGTATGATCGCTCGCATAGTATTGGTTGCTCATATGTGGCTGACGATTCTACATGTCCATCAAAGACCCAGCCTTCAACTATTGGTGAAGAATGAACCAAAACATAGGATGAATCCTGGATAGCTCTAAGCTCTAAGCCAAAGGTCTTGGACTCAATTCCCGTGTTCAGGTGTCTTTTTCAATTAATTTAATTTAAATATAATGTAGTAATATGCTTGGTAAAGCTTATTGAAAATCGCTATTACTAAAATATCGAAACATATCGTAAATATTTTATATCAGTACTATTTATATCGGAATATTTATATTTGTTTTAGCACACATAATGGCCAGTCAGCTGCTTGCACATCATGGGCAGACTCTCTACCATTGCGACTTAAAGGACCGAGGACTCAGATATCTCAGAAGGTGATTCCATTTCCGGCCAGGGGATCTACCAAACCGCGAGCCCTATGTGCCAGCGCACAAACTCTTCTTCCCAAAGTGCCTGCTGAAGCACCAAAGAAGCAGTGTTTCCGGACGGTGGTTCCACGAAAGGTTACGGGGTTCGAGAACCGCGAGCCCTATGTGCCAGCGCACAACCTCTTCTTCCCCAGAGTGCCGGCTGAAGCACCAAAGAAGCAGTTTTTCTGGACGGTGGTTCCACGCAGGTTTGTGGAGTTCGAGAACCGCAAACCCTATGTGCATTATTTTTAATAATGTTATTGATATTTATGTATTCTTATCTCGATTGATTGATGTACCTCCCGCAAAATTCTTGTCGCTACACAACTCACGCAACCAACACAGTTAATACCAAAGTTGTAATTGTTCTCCCACTCAACTCAACATGTTTTACTATTAACCTCCATATTAATTTGAAAGTGGAAATAAATTATTGTGCCGTACATCAACATTTGTCTTTTTATTTCACTCATAGTTTGCATTACAGATAACCTCTAAAATATTAATTACAATAATGAACATTGTTTATAAAACACTGATTTTGTACTCATTAAGTTTCTCGAAATACTAATAACAACTTGTTACAACGGTATAATATCGTTTACCACGGTATATAATTAATGACGATGCATCGCGGTGGATGATATATTTGGGTGGACGATACATCGTGTTCCAATTTAGTAAATAAATATTAACTCGCTTCGGTGGCCACATGATCTAACGCGCTACTCTCGTGTTGGACTAGCTTGTCGAAGACAGAGAGATTGGGGCTCGATCCCAATCGGGTGCACCGAGGAGGGTTTTTCTTAAATAGTTTTCCATCCTCCCTTTACGAAAATGCGATTGCACTTCCTCTAAATTAAAACTTTCCTAGTTACTAACACATTATTTTAATTAGTACATTGGCGATCGGATAAAGTAAGTTTTTTCCCCCTAAATAAATTTCCACTTTCACGCCACGCAAATGCGAGTACATTCACTCTAAAATTCTGCCTTCCTTATTCATAATTTATTAGCGAACTTAATCTATGCGTCTAAGCTGCAAGGAATAAGACGGCGGATCCTTTGGGGTATCCACAGGCTCTAACCTCAAATGAAGCCAATTCTGTCACTCAGACTAGTTTGAACCTATCTCACGAACGCCTCGACCATATCAATGTTAGAGCTTTGAAGGAGTTAATCTCAACAGGCTTAGCTGAGGGTGTAGATCTGAGTGATGTAGACAATTTCTTTTGCCCTGGCTGTGCATATGGAAAAAAACCACAAGCTCCCGTTCAACAACCCAACCCACCAGAAGATGAAGGTTGATGAGTTAATATACAGTAACCTTGGTGTCATGCCAGTCGAGTCTGTAGGAGGAGCTAAGTACTTTGTTACTTTCAAAGATGACTACTCTGGTTATAGAGTGGTATCTTTCATTAAATATAAAAGTGATACATTAGAATGTTTTAAATATGTCTGTAAGATTGTAGAAACAAAATACAAGCGAAGTGTGCAAATACTCCATACAGACAATGGTAAAGATTACGTCAATGTGGAATTTCATGATTTTCTTGCCTCAAAAGGGATAATTGCTGAGAGAACAGCGCCATACACACCCGAACAAAACTCTCACTCAGAGAGAGATATGCGTACATGTGTTGAGAGTGCCCGATTAAACCATACGCCAACAAATCAGGCACATAGCTCCTCACCCCTGGAAATGTGGACCGGCAAAAAGCCTCGGCTCTCGCATGTAAGGACGTTTGTATGTGAAGCCTATATGCTGGTGCAAAACGGAAGAAAGGAATTGGATATGAAATCCAAGAAGATAATACTTGTTAGATATGATGGAAATTCTACCAACCACAGGCTGTACGATCCTGACACTAAGATAATTATAATATCAAGAAATGTTATCCTCAATGAAGCACAAGGCTTAGAAAAACCTATCCACTACGTGCCCACGAAAATTGACTGATAAAGAAGCTGAAGTCGAGAGCCAAGAATACTACGAGACTAAGAATATATCTCCGGAGCCAGAGTCGGGTGAGCCACTGGAAGAAATTCTTCAGGATGATGAATCACACAAGATGTCTAGGCCTACTCATAACCTCAGACCTCGTAGTTTCTTAAAGCCGCCTGCAAATTTCACTGAGAATCTTCTTTGCGTTGAGAAAGATACTCCTACTAGTATCTATTCTGAAGCTGTTACATGCCCGGACAAACTCAAGTGGGAAACTGCTATGAAAGAGGAAGTTGACGCCTTAGAGAAAAATAACACATGTACAATGGTATCACTACCTGAAGAGAAAAAAAACCATCGGCTCAAAATGGGTATTTAAAATTAAAAGAAATTCTTCGGGTGAGATTATATGATAAAAAAACAGTTTGTGTGCAAAAGGGTACACACGAAAGTTGTGAGTAAACTACAATAAAACATTTTCCCCCACAACTTGCTATGATTTGATCAGAGTGCTCTTATCTATTGCAGTTAGATTTGACTATGAACTAATCCAATTTAATGTCAAAACCGCATTCCTTAGTGGAGATCTTGAAGAGGAGATATACATGAGTCCTTCAGAAGGGATACAGGTGGATTCAAATATTGTTTGTAAACTCAATAAGTCTTTACGGTAAGAAGCAATCGTCACGATGTTGGACCCGTAAGTTTTACCAATTCATAAAGAATTTTATCTTCAGGCAATTTAATGGAGATAAGTGTATCTACAAAGCTGATGTTAAGGGGAATCGTATCTTTATAATAATTTTTTTTTAAGATAGTCTTGTGATGAGGCTGAATAAAACATTATTCAACGTTGTAATCGATGAGTTGCAGAAGGGTTTTGAGATCACCACATCATCAGGAAAATTATTTGTGGGGATTCAGATACGCTACAACAGAAAAGATGGCATACTCTTCATTGGACAATCAACCTACATACACCAGATTGCCAAAAGACTCAATCTTCGGGACGCTAATCCTTGTAGCATGCCTGCAGATTCCAGTATTCGCTTACAAACCGCAGCAGAAGACCAATCAATGAAGCATGTAGCATACAGGAAAGCAGTTGGTGCATTAATATTCATTTCTACGGTCAGGCACCCTGATATAGCGTTTGCAGTGGGGCAGGTCAGTAAATATTGCAACAAATTTGACAAAAACCACCGGAAAAGTGTCAAGAAAATTATCAAATATCTCAAAGCTACAGCCAACTATAGAGTCATGTATAGAAAGTCCGAAGACCCAATTACGATTGTGGGATATTCAGGCTCTGATTATACCGGAGACCTCGATAAAAGACGATCGACAACGGACTACATATTCAAGATCTCGGATGGTCCTATTACTTGGAGCAGTACTAGGCAGCAAACAGTAGCCCTCTCAACCACCGAAGCTGAATATATGGCAGTCTCAGCAGCATCTAAAGAAATTATGTGGCTTAGAACTATGTTCATGGACATCTTTGAAGAAGCCGCTGCACCAACGGTGATCTTTGTTGACAATCAAAGTGCCATAAAACTTGTGAAGACTCCGGAATACCACAAGCGTACCAAAAACTTAAACATTCACTACCACTGCATTCGGGAGCGATTTGAACATGGTGACATCGAGCTGCAATACACCACATCAAAGGATTAGCTTGCCGACCTCCTTACGAAGCCAGGTTATTTGGCTGGTGTTCACCACACGCGACCAACTTTCTTTTCTCAAAAACCTCAACAAAATTGTCTGATAATTAACAATTTTCATTCTTAGCTTGGTGATTTTTCCTTCAGATATTAGGTTCTTTTTCAGGTCCGGAACAAATAGGACGTCTCTAATGACCGAGTCATACCACTGACCATTCAGCATCTTCCGAATCATCACATCAGCCTTCCCTTTGACAAAAAACTTGTGGTTGCCACCAAGACGCACAGAAGAGCCATCATTAACCTCTTCAAACTTGTCAAAATAGTCTCTGTGCCATGTCATATGGCTGGAAACCCCACTATCCATGGTTCAAGTATTCTCGTCAGAAAAAGAAATACATACATTTGCTTCCTCAATATTAAAGGCAGAAAAATTTGACTGGTTGACTCTTCCTCACTGCAGCAGTTACGGGAAATGTGGCCTTTACGTTGGCAGTTGTATCAGGTAAGTTTTATTATGGTTTGGCTACTTTGTTTTCCTGCTTCATAAAATTGTGGTTTATGTCCGCGAGATCTAGTTTCTCAGTTAGCTCTTGAAGCTAAGGCAGTTTATTGTTCTTCTCCCTTTGTCAGGGCGCCTCTTCATCAATCAGACGTGACGTCAAATTGGCGATGGTTTGTTTGTCCTCACTCATGAAAAGCCAGGTCTGTCTGAAACTCTTATATTTCAGAGGTAGACTACTCAAGATCTTGGTCATGATAGCTAGATCGCCGACTGAATCTCCAACCTCTTTTATTTGTCGGGCAAGAGCTTCCACTTTGGCGATGTGTTGAGCCACTGAGTCGACCGAGCTCCACTGATAATGATAGAAACGCTCATGTACTATAATTGTATTTGTTTCTGATCTGTGCTCGTAAATAGAATCTAGCTTGCTTGGGATTTCATAGGACGATTTACAATTTTCAATTAAGGCAATCTGAATGAGCATAGCTGAGGTAAACATAGCTACGGCGTCCCTTAGCTTCCATAGTTCGATTGACTTATTTGCATTTTCAGTAGGCATATCTTCCTCGCCTTTTGCGATTTTGAAAATACCTTTGTGCATAGAGCGCATGTCAACTGGAACTTCCACTGCTGGTAGTTACTACCATTAAACTTATTAACACTTGATATGTCGATCTTTTCCAAGATTGTGACTAAAGTTCAATGGAAAGATCAAGGTCTATTCTTACAGAAACGGTCACTATTAAGTAAATAAACTTACTTGCGTACAATTACGCGAAACTTCACTTTTTCTTTTAACTGATAAACATGAATGTTCCCGTGAGAATGTTCACTTAAATATTGTGACACTAAACTTAATGTGCTCGTGAAAAACAACTTTCTTGCGACGTTAACAGCCCCGGCAGTATGGATAGCAAGAGCAACAAAATACTACTAAACTGATTCGTTTTATCCTTAAGGAATCAACAACGCGTTAGGAACTAATCCTGACCCCATAATCTTTAAAAGAGTTTAAGAAGAATAATTGTTTGTGATAATTCTTCAATTTTTTTACAACAATCAACAAAACAAAGATTATTTACAAAACAAGACCCACTTGATTTACATTAGTTAACAAGATCACCACCAGAGTGCAAAAGTGTACAGCCTGGGTTAGAATAACCTAAATATAATGAGTACTCGCAGTATGCCATTGTGGGGGTATGACGTCAGAGCCTACAATTCTTTTCTTATGGAGAAAAATGAATTTTACACGTTAATTACGCATGTATTTAGAATTAAATAAATTATATAACGAATGTTTATGTAATCATAAAAGCTTAAAATATACGAATATTAAAGTGAAAGTCCATAAAAATTCCACAACTTTAAGTAATTACCAACTAAGTATGGCCAGTTTTGGCGCCAATTCAAAATATAAGTGGCCTTCCAAAATAATGTCAAGGCAATATTAGTTGTCATTTAAGCTAAATAATCCTGTAATTAAAACGACCTATTATGTAATAATTGCATAGTAATAAATATTGGTATATTACTACATGTTTCATGTACCCAAATGTTTTATTAGTTTTTGTTTTTAATTAAAAATCAAGCAATCAAATAAACTGTATGTAACTTGTGAAATATTGTAAGCAACAGCGGGGAACCCTATTTGTGTGAGGGGTATGTTTGGGAAAGGGAGGGTATAGATTTAACGATTATTTTTTCAGGAAATACACCCCTTCTTCTTTTATCCCCGAGCGCTGTTGCTCTGTCACCAAAATGGGGAGGGGGTGTAAAATAGGGAAAAGAGATATTGCTCTCACCTGCCCAAATGGAAGGTCATATAAATGGTCAGTTTGCACCATTATTATTGTGGGACAGTCCTTTAAAATTCTCGCATGACGTAATTTTTAGAAGGGAGCTTTTGCCCCCTCTCCATATGGATATTTCTGTATTTTACAATCTATAGAGGATAGAGAGGTAATTTCTTCACCGGTATTCATTAAATGGGTCAACCGTAATTTTGAAATGTTTTTGGTGAGAGAGATTTTTTCAATTTTGTATGCCCCCCCCCAAGCACCACTACTCATCTAAAAAGGATAAATATGAGATTTCTTCGCTAAAATTGTTAGGGATGAACACACTTTCCATAGAAAAGAGTTGTCTGAGATCCCTAAATGTTGGGGGGCTTATGGCCCCCCAGGCACAACGCATCTAAAAATTATGGAGATGGTATTATTCACTAAAATTGTTTGGGATGAACACACTTTCAATAGATACTTGTTTTATTGAAGAATTAAACTTTGGGGGGAGGGGGGTTGATGTTATATTCCCCGGCAACTACTTATCACCAAAACATTATTCGTATTTAATTTATTCACTAACATTTTTATGGTTAGACACACCTTCAATATAAGATTTATTTGACTTTAGGACACTGGTAATCCCGAACATAGTGGCGTTAAGGCCCGTGAAACTTCACAAACAAATCATCTACTAATTAAAGTAATTTTATATCTTCACTGCAGCTAAAGTAAGCACCTAATAATCATATAAAAAAATCTTGACTTGAAATATATTGAATAAAAGAGCCAAGTTTTTTTCATACCGCTCCTGCACTCTATGTGATATAAGCAAGAACACCAAGTGAGAGCCTTGCTCGTCATTGTATTGGTGTTGCATATCATGCTATGATGATTACTGCTCGGCAGAGTACGTTAAGGGGTTAAATTAAACTATTTTAAAAGTTATTTTGAGTAGTTTTCACCTCTCCCAGATAAACACATCTCTTACAGTAAAGTTGAAGCCAACGTACTAAAAAAAAAGTTAATATATTTTAATATGTATCTCATAAAAATTAGTTATACCGAGTAATCTTTCTACACATATTTAGCTCCTACAAGTTATTTATTTATAGACCCTACTGTCAAGGTCGATATCAGCAAGGTAGAAGTTGGACAAAGTGTATATGCATTTATGTGGATAGTGGTTTAAGCTATTTAGTAAAAGTCCGATCTCAGTATACCTGTACGAAATTAGGACCACTGCCTCGTCGCCAACAAATAAGATAAGACAATAATGACGATTTTACTCGTTTCTAGAGGAGCAGTGTAATTCTTATAAATAGTTACGTGCATTTGAAAAAAATAAAAATAAAGGTATACAAAATTAATATGAAAATAAGCTCCTCCTTGAAATATGAGGGTTTTTTTTTAGAAATTTTCTCACTAGGTATCTTCTCATATAACTTCAGTATTATATTAAATATATGATATTTGAAGGTATTGAAACAAATAAACAACCTCAGAAAAGCAGTTTCTGGTTTTTGTAAAAGAACGCATATTTTATTGAATTTGAAACACCTGTTATAATGTATTTTACAATGGAGAAAAATGCTTTCAATAAATATAAATGTGTACAATGTACAAAGTTAGCTATATTGTAATTTTTAAGTCTATACCTCTATGCTAGACATACAAAATTAAAAGCATGCACTATAAAGAAAATAATTACATGATGAAGTGGTAATGAATACACTATTTTACAAATTGAGGATTAAATGTTGCATGCAGCGGGGAGCAACTTTACTCATGTGCCTAGTTCACCCATTCAGTGTTGCCTAGGCTTTCTTTAACAGTTATTATTATTATTATTATTATTATTATTGTTATTATTATTATTATTAGCACCGCGTTTTACTACCCGTTTAGGTTATACGCACTTACGCTAATGTGTAATGATTGTGAGATGAAATGGAGGACCTACAGTTTAACGTGGAATCCGAACCACGGTGGAGGCCTGGCATTCCTCACATTCACAAGTTGTGATTAATACACGTCTTTTCAGAGGTGAAGGAAGGGTTTGGCGATCAGATAAATCTGGCCGGGACCGAGGATTGAACCCCGGACCCCCAGCACAGAAGTCTGAAACCTTAGACCACCAGGTCACCCTCTTTAACAGTTAACGGGTGTAGCTGTTGATGATCTAACAAACCTTCGGGTTGAGTACTATATATAAGTACCAGTGGCGGCTTGTCATAAAGAGCACAAGGGCACGTACCCTTCCACCCAAAAAGCACATACAGCCAATAAATTATAAATTTTAATATAAAAGTTATTAGATAAGGGAAATATTAAAATCAAAAATAACATTTTTCTAGTTTTTATTAAAATTATGACATTTAAAATTGCTGAGCGAAAACCTTCAAACCAAACTCTTGCAGATCAGAGCATCATTGAATTTGCCCCAAGCTCATGGTGACCTTGGGGAAGTAGCTGGGAGGCTTCAAGCCTAAGCCGGGCACATGTTGGCGTGTTCCCTTCAGTAAGTTCGAGTCATTATGAGTGAAAGAAGTTACAGTGTGCATGCTACTTTATTAGTATTTATTTCACAAAATAGCATAAGTGTGATTCTATCTTAAATTTTTGAACATTATTTGCACTACATTATGTCAACAAGTGAATGTGAAAGGGGTTTGCCTACCCTAAAATGGATTAAGACTTTCTTAAGAAGTACAATTATGGAAAATAAGACTAAATGCTTTAGCAGTTTTTTGGGTTGAAAATAAATGTATTACTTTAGTTTCTGATTTTGACAAATAAGTGATTGACAAATTTTCAGATATCAAGGAAAGGAGGATGGATTTCCATTACAAATATAAATAACAGGTGAATTTATATTTTTATTGTTATTTATATTTTAAATTTTGTGCCCTCCCATGAAAACAAATCACGATCTGCCACTGATAATTACATACATAAGCTGCATACAATATAAACATTGTGTACACTTGTAGCCCAAACTCTCGGCTAAGAGGGGCCCAAATACAAAAAAATAAAAAGGATAAGTTAAGAAAAGTAAATTAGAGTGGGCAGTGAGAGTAATTATTTTGAAGATGCTGGACCTGTAATACGTCCCAATAAAAAAAAGGATACACGGTCCTCCTTACAACAAAATTTATATATAGATTTGATTAGATAAAAAAGAGAAAACAAGGAGGCGAGGTGCCAGGGTAGTATATTCACTTAAAACTAGGGATAACCTGGATTAACTAAAATATTGCAAGTCATAAATAACATTTTATTATATGTATTAGAAACATTAACAATATGTAGATATTCAGGCGTAACACTACTCATAATAAAAATATTACAATCTAATGTTATAGATGACCTTTTTCAAACAAATCCTTGTCACATTAATTTAGAAATATAATTCGTAAGTCAAATAGTTCAGATTAAACTCACTTTTTACGAATGTCATACTTAGCGCATAACATTATTAAATTTGGAATATTCTAACATAATGTTCTTACTGAACTCTCCAAAGGTAGATCCTTAACAAGATTAATTGTGGAATATAATTCATAAGTTACATAATTAAGTATAAATTCAATGTTTACAAAAAACATACTTAACGCATAACATTACTAATTTTAGAATACTGCGACGTAATGTCCTTACTGAATTCTCTAAGGTAAATCTTTAACAAATTAATAGTGATATATAATTCATAAGTTAAATAATTCAGTTTAAATTCAATGTTTACAAAAAACATACTTAACGCGTAACATTACTAATTTTAGAATATTCTGATGTAATGTCCTTACTGAATTCTCTAAAGTAAATCTTTAACAAATTAATAGTGATATATAATTCATAAGTTTAATAATTCAGTTTAAATTCAATGTTTATAAAAAACATACTTAACGCATAACATTACTAATTTTAGAATATTCTGACGTAATATCCTTACTTAATTCTCTAAAGTAAATCTTTAACAAATTAATAGTGAAATATAATTCATAAGTTTAATAATTCAGTTTAAATTCAATGTTTATAAAAAACATACTTAACGCATAACATTACTAATTTTAAAATATTCTGATGTAATGTCCTTACTGAATTCTCCAAAGTAAATCTTTAACAAATTAATAGTGAAATATAATTCATAAGTTAAATAATTCGGTTTAAATTCAATGTTCAAGACAATGAAGAATAATATCAAACTTTCCTAATTTAAAAAAAATAAAGCCGAAAGAGAATTTTGATTAATTGCAGATTTATCCTTATGCCGAAAATGAATTTCTCCTTACATTTTTTTTTTATGAACAAGTCCTTGAAGCCTAAGCTTCGTCCGTCTGCTTCCAGACCTGGCCTAAGAGTGACGCCATAGTTTTCTGGACGGTCTTTTATACGGTGCAAACTTCATGAACATAAGAGATAGGATCCACAAAGGAAGGGGGGGAACGTGCGTGACCATGGAAACATCGGTATTATTCGAGAAGCCGAACTCGTGTATTCTCGAACGAAAATTCTCTTCTTCTGGGGTAAGCGAAGGTTGGCAATATGCAGCGAACTCTAGCGGGGCGTGTCCGAACTCTTGCTTCACAAAGGCAGTCGTTGACCGGTTGAAGTAGGGGCTGGATGTGTTTACGTTTTCTCGACTGTAGCCGGGATGGTGATATTGGGTAAGTAATATTTTGATGACTAGTTGACTAACATTTGCTTGTAGCCATATGAATGCTACACACTTTTAGGCTATCTATATGAACTACGGTAGATAAAGATAGGCCTAAAATAAAATTTTAAATTGTGGTTTGGAAAACAACCTTTACTTCGTTTACAAATTTTACTTTCTATTCAACTGTTAAATTTATCAATTATTTATGATCTGTGTTAAAAGTGAAAATAAGTATTACACGTTTGGATTTATTCTACTTTATTTTTTTAAATTTATTTATTATTTACTCTAGCCTGGGTTAGAGCTACCTCGATGCGTTCCTGCGTTCCTTGATGAGTACTAGCTAGCCGTTCTCCCTTATGACAATATTAATATCCAACCAGGCAAGAGAGAGAAAAAACACAACGAAAACAATGAACCGCCATTTTGGGGGTGTACGAGATTATGTTCATCTCGGTTTGGCTTTGTAATCTCGTTTCCACTTTTACAAAATTGTTTTTCAATTTAATTATGTTCAGTAATTTTACTAATTTCCTGAATTATTTTATATCTAACTTTAATTCCCGAATTATTATATATTTATCTTTTTTAATTAAATTTAAAATAATATTACTGAAGAAAAATTCCACACATTTGTATTCCTGTTATAGTTCAAGATAATTGTTTTGAATTTATTATGTTGATTAATGCGTGAATCATTTTATATTTAACTTAATATAATTTAGTGTATGGCTCAACATGATTAAAAGGGGCATATAGGCTTATGCAAAAAATCATTTAGTATTTTAATGACCTAAAATATGAACAAATATTGTAATTATTTAAACAAATAAAATATGGAATTAATGGGGAATTAAAATACACACTTTGTATTATTTTAATATAATACTATACATTAATCTGCACACATATCTTCAACTTTACAGTGCAATTTTGATTAAAGACACTTTGAGGCACATGGAGCTGATCGGCTGTGAAAGCTTTGACAAGATGCCATGCCAACAATTTTTCCAATACATTTTATCCGTGGGAAAAAGAGTACATCAACAAAGGTACTCTTAACCTACATTTAAATGCATAGGAAATATCTTAGGTCTAACTAAACCTATGCTACTGATGTTTTAGTGTAGGCTCCTATTGTTTACTAGTTATTATTTGTTTTGTATTTTTTTTGCAATTAATCATAATAGTAAAATAGCAATGGTCTTGCAAAATCCCTCATAGGCCTTCTTCTTTAAGATGAAAACAGCATTAAAAAATTATAAATCAATTAATATTAAGTGGTTGCTTACAAATTTGGCCACAAACCAAGCTATGATCATATTTATCTTTCTAATGTTAATTTAAAATAAATTAGGGTGTCATAAAATGGGCCTAAACACATTTTAGAATAATTCAGTCTATAGCTATTTGTAAGAAAAATAATTTGAAATCAAAATTTTTATCATGTTTTATTTAAATTTTCTATCAAAGGTTTAGTAAAATGATTCTATGCCATCCATTATCTTGATTTATCATTGGTGTGATGCTGGAGTAGAAATTTTTAAGATCAAACACTAATATCAAAACAAATTTTTTTAAATTGCTTCCAATCCTGCAGCTCATTTAAGGATAAAAGATTCTTGAATGGGTTGTTTATAAAATAGGGCCTATGACTTGAATATATAAACATTTTCAAGTTCAATGTAAAGACCAGTAGCGAGGCGTCAGGATGGCAGGGTAAGTTCAGCCATCGCAAAAGGTTTTGAAATAGGATAGAAAATGTCCCTTTAGTAGAGGGATGTTTTATTTTCTTTGGCCTTTACATAAAACAAATGTAAAATTACAATGGTTATTTTTTTAAAGTGTACTGACATGGAAGCAAATGTATCAGTTTGATAAGCTGAGGCTGTTCCCACTAACGCCTGTTCCCACTAACGCATCTATAGACTAGGGCATGAGGGCAGCAACGAGGGTAATATGTGCACAGCACTTCTAATAGCCAGTGAAGGTTGACTGAAGAAAGCCCACCAAGGGAAAGAGGTAACATGGGAGAAGAATCCAATGCACAAATATGACATCTTCTTTCTGTCTTCTTTATTAGAAGTAGTCACACACATATTTAAACACAAATAGAGAAATAGTTCGGCATTATTGCCTTTCTCAGAAAATAGAAGAAAGTAAAAAAAAAACACTAAAAGAAGAAAGTAAGATATCACATTTGTGTATTGAATTCTTCCACATGTTTTCCTCTTACCTTAGGTGGGCTTTCTTCACTCTATTTTCACTTAGTTTATCTTTCTTTATTTTTTCAATTTACATTATAATAATTATTTAGCCACTAGGCCTCCTCATTGTCAAAGAATATAATATATTAGTATTTTTTTTAGCAATGCGTCATAATACCCATTCGGGTTATATTTCTATATACTATTCACGCTAATGTGATAGGGATGAGTTAGTTATAATTTAGAGGAAGTGCATCCGAATTTGCGTCAAGAGAGAAAGTGGGAAACCAATTAAGGGAAAACCACCATTAATGCACCCGACTGAGATTGAACCTCGATCTCCCCGTCCTCAACAATCTTTTATAACAATAGACTAGCGCGTTAGACCAAATGGTACCGTAGAAAAAAATGGGAGATGCTTTAGACATCAACAATCACTCTTTTGATTCAGTTGACTATTTGTTACTGTAAATAATTCCTAGTTACAAACACATTATTTTAATTAGTACATTGGCGATCGGATAAAGTAAGTTTTTTCCCCCTAAATAAATTTCCACTTTCACGCCACGCAAATGCGAGTACATTCACTCTAAAATTCTTCCTTCCTTATTCATAATTTATTAGCGAACTTAATCTATGCGTCTAAGCTGCAAGGAATAAGACGGCGGATCCTTTGGGGTATCCACAGACCCTAACCTCAAATGAAGCCAATTCTGTCACTCAGACTAGTTTGAACCTATCTCACGAACGCCTCGACCATATCAATGTTAGAGCTTTGAAGGAGTTAATCTCAAAAGGCTTAGCTGAGGGTGTAGATCTGAGTGATGTAGACAATTTCTTTTGCCCTGGCTGTGCATATGGAAAAAAACCACAAGTTCCCGTTCAACAACCCAACCCACCAGAAGATCAAGGTTGGTGGGTTAATATACAGTAACCTTGGTGTCATGCCAGTCGCTGGTTATAGAGTGGTATCTTTCATTAAATATAAAAGTGATACATTACAATGTTTTAAAGATGTTTGTAAGATTGTAGAAACAAAATACAAGCGAAGTGTGCAAATACTCCATACAGACAATGGTAAAGAGTACGTCAATGTGGAATTTCATGATTTTCTTGCCTCAAAAGGGATAATTGCTGAGAGAACAGCGCCATACACAACCGAACAAAACTCTCGCTCAGAGAGAGATATGCGTACATGTGTTGAGAGTGCCCGATTAAACCATACTCCAACAAAATCAGGCACATAGCTCCTCACCCTTGGAAATGTGGACCGGCAAAAAGCCTCAGCTGTCGCATGTAAGGACGTTTGTATGTGAAGCCTATATGCTGGTGCAAAACGGAAGAAAGGAATTGGATATGAAATCCAAGAAGATGATACTTGTTAGATATGATGGAAATTCTACCAACTACAGGCTGTACGATCCTGACACTGAGATAATTATAATATCAAGAAATGTTATCCTCAATGAAGCACAAGGCTTAGAAAAACCTATCCACTACGTGCCCACGAAAATTGACTGATAAAGAAGCTGAAGTCGAGAGCAAGAATACTACGAGACTAAGAATATATCCCCGGAGCCAGAGTCGGGTGAGCCACTGGAAGAAATTCTTCAGGATGATGAATCACACAAGATGTCTAGGCCTACTCATAACCTCAGACCTCGTAGTTTCTTAAAGCCGCCTGCAAATTTCACTGAGAATCTTCTTTGCGTTGAGAAAGATACTCCTACTAGTATCTATTCTGAAGCTGTTACATGCCCGGACAAACTCAAGTGGGAAACTGCTATGAAAGATGAAGTTGACGCCTTAGAGAAAAATAACACATGGACAATGGTATCACTACCTAAGAGAAAAAAAACCCATCGAATCAAAATGGGTATTTAAAATTAAAATAAATTCTTCGGGTGAGATTATGAGATACAAAAACCGTTTGTGTGCAAAAGGGTACACACGAAAGTTGTGAGTAAACTACAATAAAACATTTTTCCCCACAGCTTGCTATGATTCGATCAGAGTGCTCCTATCTATTGCAGTTAGATTTGACTATGAACTAATCCAATTTAATGTCAAAACTGCATTCCTTAGTGGAGATCTTGAAGAGGAGATATACATGAGTCCTTCAGAAGAGATACAGGTGGATTCAAATGTTGTTTGTAAACTCAATAAGTCTTTACGGTAAGAAGCAATCGTCACGATGTTGGACCCGTAAGTTTTACCAATTCATAAAGAATTTTATCTTCAGGCAATTTAATGGAGATAAGTGTATCTACAAAGCTGATGTTAAGGGGAATCGTATCTTTATAATAATTTTTTTTTTAAGATAGTCTTGTGATGAGGCTGAATAAAACATTATTCAACGTTGTAATCGATGAGTTGCAGAAGGTTTTGAGATCACCACATCATCAGGAAAATTATTTGTGGGGATTCAGATACGCTACAACAGAAAAAGATGGCATACTCTTCATTGGACAATCAACCTACATACACCAGATTGCCAAAAGACTCAATCTTCGGGACGCTAATCCTTGTAGCATGCCTGCAGATTCCAGTATTCGCTTACAAACCGCAGCAGAAGACCAATCAATGAAGCATGTAGCATACAGGAAAGCAGTTGGTGCATTAATATTTATTTCCACGGTCAGGCGCCCTGATATAGCGTTTTTAGTGGGGCAGGTCAGTAAATATTGCAACAAATTTGACAAAAACTACCGGAAAAGTGTCAAAAAAATTATCAAATATCTCAAAACTACAGCCAACTATAGAATCATGTATAGAAAGTCCGAAGAACCAATTAAGTTTGTGGGATATTCAGGCTCTGATTATACCGGAGACCTCGATAAAAGACGATCGACAACGGACTACATATTCAAGATCTCGGGTGGTCCTATTACTTGGAGCAGTACTAGGCAGCAAACAGTAGCCCTCTTAACCACCGAAGGTAAATATATGGCAGTCTCAGCAGCATCTAAAGAAGCTATGTGGCTTAGAACTATGTTCATGGACATCTTTGAAGAAGCCGCTGCACCAACGGTGATCCTTGTTGACAATCAAAGTGCCATAAAACTTGTGAAGACTCCGGAATACCACAAGCGTTCCAAGCACATAGACATTCACTATCACTACGTTCAGGAGCGATTTGAACATGGGGACATCGAGCTGCGATACACCGAATCAAAGGATCAGCTTGCCGACCTCCTTACGAAGCCAGGTTATTTGGCTGGCGTTCACCACACGCGACCAACTTTCTTTTCTAAAAACCTCAACAAAATTTTCTGATAATTAACAATTTTCATTCTTAGCTTGGTGATTTTTCCTTAAGATATAAGGTTCTTTTTCAGGTCCGGAATAAATAGGACGTCTCTAATGACCGAGTCATACCACTGACCATTCAGCATCTTCCGAATCATCACATCACCTTCCCTTTGACAAAAAGCTTGTGGTTGTCACCAAGACGCACAGAAGAACCATCACTACTAACCTCTTCAAACTTGTCAAATTAGTCTCTGTGCCATGTCATATGGCTGGAAACCCCACTATCCATGGTCCAAGTATTCTTGTCAGAAAAAGAAATACATACATTTGCTTCCTCAACATTAAAGGCAGAAAAATTTGACTGGTTAGCTTTGCCTTTATCAGAAACTTGGCCTATTTTTCTCCTCACTGCAGCAGTTACGGGAAAGGCGGCCTTTACGTTGGCAGTTGTATCAGGTAAGTTTTATTATGGTTTGGCTACTTTGTTTTCCTGCTTCATAAAATTGTGGTTTATGTCCGCGAGATCTATTTCTCAGTTAGCTCTTGAAGCTAAGGCAGTTTATTGTTCTTCTCCCTTAGTCAGGGCGCTTCTTCATCAATCAGACGTGACGTCAAATTGGCGATGGTTTGTTTATCCTCACTCATGGAAAGCCAGGTCTGTCTGAAACTCTTATATTTCAGAGGTAGACTACTCAAGATCTTGGTCATGATACTAGATCGCTGACTGAATCCCTGACTTCTTTTATTTGTCGGGCAAGAGCTTCCACTTTGGCGATGTGTTGAGCCACTGAGTCGGCCGAGCTCAACTGATAATGTTTGTTTCTGATCTGTGCTCGTAAATAGAATCTAGTTTGCTTAGAATTTCATAGAACGATTTACAATTTTCAATTACGGCAATCTGAATGAGCATAGCTGAGGTAAGGGTAAACATAGCTACGGCGTCCCTTAGCTTCCATAGGTCGATTGACTTATTTGCATTTTCAGTAGGCATATCTTCCTCACCTTTTGCGATTTTGAAAATACCTTTGGTGCATAGAGCGCATGTCAACTGGAACTTCCACTGCTGGTAGTTACTACCATTAAACTTATTAACACTTGATATGTCGATCTTTTCCAAGATTGTGACTAAAGTTCAATATAAAGATCAAGGCTTATTCTTACAGAAACGGTCACTATTAAGTAAATAAACTTACTTGCGTACAATTAAGCAAAACTTCACTTTTTCGTTTAACTGATAAACATGAATGTTCCCGTGAGAATGTTCACTCAAATATTGTGACACTGAAACTTAATGTGCTCATAAAAAACAACTTTCTTGCGATGTTAACAGCCCCGTTAGTATGGATAGCTTGAGCAACAAAATACTTAAGGAACCAACAACGCATTAGGAACTAATCCTGTGCCCATAATCTTTAAAAGAGTTTAAGAAGAATAATTGTTTGTGATAATTCTTCAATTTTTTTTACAACAATCAACAAAACAGATTATTTACAAAACAAGACCCACTTGATTTACATTAGTTAACAAGATTACCACCAGAGTGCAAAAGTTTACAGCCTGGATTAGAATAACCTTGATATAATGAGTACTCGCAGTATGCCATTGTGGGGGTATGACGTTAGAGCCTACAAAGCTTTTCTTATGGAGAAAATTGGATTTTACACGTTAATTACGCATGTATTTAGAATTAAATAAATTATATAACGAATGTTTATGTAATCATAAACTCTTAAAATATACGAATATTAAAGTGAAAGTCCATAAAAATTCTACAACTCTAAGTAATTACCAACTAAGTATGGCAAGTTTTGGCGGCAATTCAAAATCTAAGAGGCCCTCCAAAATAATGTCAAGGAAATATTAGTCGTCATCTAAGCTAAATACTTCTGTAATTAAAACGACCTATTATGTAATAATAGCGTAGTAATAAATATTGGTACATTACTACATGTTTCATGTACCAAAATATTTTATTAGTTTTTGTTTTTAATTAAAAATCAAGCAATCAAATAAACTGTATGTAACTTGTGAAATATTGTAAGCAACAGCGGGGAACCTTACTTGCCTGTGGAGGATGTTGGGGAAGGGGAGGGTATAGATTTAACTACTTTATTTTTTCAGGGACCACCCCTTCCTATTTTATCCCCGGGCTGTAGCTTTGAGACCAAAAAAGGGGGGGGGGAGGGTTCAGGTGTAAAATAAGGAAAAGAGATATTGCAAATTGAAGATCATATAAATGGTCTGTTTGCACCATTATCACTGTGAGACATTCCCTTAAAATTCTCGCAAGATGTAAGTTTTATAAGGGGCCTTTTACCCCCTTTCCATATGTATATTTCTGTATTTTACAATCTATTGAGGATATAGAGGTAATTTCTTCACCGGTATTCATTAAATGGGTTAACCGTAATTCTGAAATGTTTTTGGTGAGATATTTTTTCAATTTTGTATGCCCTTCAGTCACCACTACTCATCTAAAAAATGGGGTGTGGCTGTGTCATGGACACGGCCGTGTGTTATACGTGAATACGTTTATGTAACGGGTTATATTTTCAAATAAAATATTTATTTATGTATTTATTATAAAAGCAAGGAAACAAATATATGTGTTAAATATAACTTATATACAATCGATAGATTTGACGACAGCTGACGATTAAAACCTAAACGAACATCGTAGCTTCTCCGAGTCAAAAGTTATACTAATTGCAAATCTCGATACGCAGCAAAATAACCTCAAAATGGCGGTGCTTCCTCCTCCACCGCGCGCGATGCGTCACTGTTCTCGCTTATTGTAATGAATTCTTTGATCCTTTAGCTATCCAGTAGTATAATTTAATTTAGGATGTAGAGCAAAGATTCGAAACTACAACACCAAACTGTATCCCCCGATTTTGTTATCATTAGGTTTTTTGGATTGCCCCCGTATGGTAGCAAATTTAAAGACGTATTCACGTCAAAAGAATAGAGATGGGATTTCTTCGCTAAAATTGTAAGGGATGAACACACTTTCCATAGAAAAGTGTTGTGTGAGAAAATCTAAATGTTGGGGGGCTTATGTCCCCCCAGGCACAACTCATCTAAAAATTATGGAGATGGTATTATTCACTAAAATTGTTTGGGATGGACCCACTTTCAATAGATAGTTGTTTTATTGAAGAATTAAACTTTGGGCAGGGGGGTGTTATTATCTCTAGCAACTACTTCTCACCAAAAAATTATTGGTATTTAATTTATTCACTAACATTTTTATGGTTGGACACACCTTCAATATAAGATTTATTTGACTTTACGACACTAGTAAACCCGAACATAGTGGCGTTAAGGCCCGTGAAACTTCACAAACAAATCATCTACTAATTAAAGTAATTTTATATCTTCACTGCAGCTAAAGTAAGCACCTAATAATCATATAAAAAAAATCTTGACTTGAAATATATTGAATAAAAGAGCCAAGTTTTATTCATACCACTCCTGCCATTTATGTGATATTATAAGCAATAACACCAAGTGAGTGCCTTGATCGTCATTGGATTGGTGTTGCATATCATGCTATGATGATTACTGCTCGGCAGAGTACGTTAAGGGGTTAAATTAAACTATTTTAACAGTTATTTTGAGTAGTTTTCACCTCTCCCAGATAAACACATCTCTTACAGTAAAGTTGAAGCCAACGTAACAAAAAAAATGAGTTATTATATTTTAATATGTATCTCATAATGTCAAGGTCGATATCAGCAAGGTAGAAGTTGGACGAAGTGTATCTGCATTTATGTGGATAGTGGTTTAAGCTATTTAGTAAAAGTCCGATCTCAGTATACCTGTAAGAAATTAGGACCACTGCCTCGTGAAAAAAATGGGAGTTGCTTTAGACACCAATAATCATTCTTTTGATTCAGTTGACTATTTGTTACTGTAAATAATGCTACTGAGGCTTTGTCTTTTGAACAAAAAGTTAATTTAAAAGGAATATTGATAGAAAACAAAAAATAAATAAAATAATATGTATTATTATTATTAGTGGTGGTGGTGGTCTGTCAATGCTTCATAAAAAATCCAATTTTTAACATTGTCAAGATGTGTGCCTTTTTATGAGTGTTCATGGCTCAGTTTAACCAATAATTATCATCAGGCTTCGCCACTGGTAAAAACTATTATTTAGTGGTAAAATAATCTCTTACCACCTAATCCATCCAATACGAGTCCACCATTTGTTCATAATGTGAATTGCTGAAGGTTTCTGAGGCCGTGAAAGCTAATTTGAAAATATGTGTTTATTAGTGTTTTATCCAAACAATTTTTTCTTCAGCAGGAAACGTTTCAGGGATGGATTGGGAGAAACATTCTCCAACTGCTGGAGGATTAAAAAAATATATGGTTAGTAAACACTTTTAAAATCTATCTGTAGTGATTTTACCGTTACAGCCAGGGGTGGTGGTCCAGAGATGACACCCTCCCCATCTTTAACTATTTGATCCCTCTCATTCCTATTTAACTTACTAGCCAACTCGTTTGCCGCATGTACTCTTTCCTCTGTCAATATTTTGCCATAGGCTACCCAGCTTTGTTGCTTGACTATTAAACAGAATAAAGCCATGTTTATTTTGTTCGTTAACTTTCAGGGAGGGGAGATGGTTGAACTGCCCCCAGCCCCTACCCCTCCCCCCCCAAAAGCTATGGCCTTGTTGACAGGTAAATATGTCCAACCCTACTTCTTTAAACCATGATTTACAACTGTAAAAATATTTATGTAGGCCTAATTTTTTTGTTATTTTACAGGTTATCAATCCAACTTTCCCTCCAGCTACAACTGTCAGAACCAAGCCAATCCCCTTGAATGGAATTTACACGTGTGGAATATTGGTATCATCAGGCATTGGATTAGAAATACATTAGTTGTTTTGTCAAGGGAATTATTTGTGCCTTATGTATTGTATATTTAATTTTGATTTTGTTGCCATTAACACATGCAATTTGAAAGAAATTTATTAATAAGGTTAATTTTTCAGGTTGTTTTTTTTTTATTTGTATGCAAACACTTTGAGAAAATATTGAAATTGTAAAAATATCCCCACAAAAATATATTTGTTTGTAAGAACTTAAAAAATGCTTCAGTGATTTGTTAATGCAGCTGTACATGTTTTCTGGTAGCTCATCAAAGCATTGACACAATTTTGTGAAAATACCCCCTGACACTATCTGCAGGATAATATCGTGTCACAGTGCATGTATTTGTACAATTTTGTCCTACTATCTTATACTTATATACTTTTTTGACATTGTGTTTGGTGACTTAAATAATGTGATAAATAAAATTTTTGAGTTAGTTTATATGATAATTAGTCAAACCTATTGTTTGACACAGTAGCAGCCAAATCTTTTATTTGAATGTTAAAATAGTGTAGAAATAATTATTCTACCTCCAAAAAAAGGTGATGCTTCCAAAGTCTATCAATATTTAAAAAATAGTTATTGGGGTTCAATGCAATCTTATCTCATAACCAAAAAATAACATTATTTTACAATTTCTTGAGTGCTGTGCATACTACTGTGTGTCTGGACTATCACGAACTTAAAATAAACTAAGGCTATAGATAGTGGAAGATGTAAAATAACCTAAATGAAAAAACTTAAAAAGTATCTGTGTTAATTGAAGATTATTATTTATTACTCGGCCATTATATTCCCGTTCACATATTTCTGCATGGGGAAAAAAGTAGACTTTAAAAAGCATTATAATTTTGTTACTGAAATATATTATTCAGGTTTTAGCAAACATGTTTAAAAAAGTGTGTGTGTTGGAATATCCAACGTTATATTTAATCTTTAGATTGAAAAATAACGCCTTAGCACGGGAATCGAACCCGTGTCCGGAGGTCACTTTTAATTATAATAATATGATATTTAGATACAAAGTCCAACACTTTATCTCAGTTGGTAGCGTGTCTGTCTACTGAGATATGGATACAGGGTTCGATTCCCACCATGGCAGAAAAATTTATCATTGGTGAAATGTGGGTTTACCCTTCACAGTGATATATTAACGGCCGGGTACTGGATGTTGTGCCTGTCCTAGTCTTAAGTTAGATTATCTTCTTAATATATATAATTCTTCTGTACGTGTGTATGTCACTGAACTCCTCCTAAACAGTTGGACCAATTTTGATGAATTTTTTTGTGTGTGTTTGAGTGGGTCCGTGGATGGTTTAGATTCACAATTGGACCCAGTAGGTGGCGCTGCAATCGGATTCTAGGATTTTTTGTTTCTTTTTGTTTTTTAGGGAATTTTTTTGGAGGGATTTTTTTAGATTGTTTGCATATCAGAATATGTAACCTCAAGATTTCACCCTCCCAGAGCCACCCCCCAATATTTATAATAATGAATATAATATTAATAATTGACCGTTAAAAAAATCATAAGTTTATCAATAATTGACCGTTAAAACCTTCTGAAAAGTTCATGAATAATTGAACTTCTGAGAATAATTCATAGTTATGTTTGTTTTTCGATGCAGCTGATATTTGTAGAGTTGTGGGCGAAATGCCAAAAATGAAAAGATGTTTTATTTTGTATGTTGTCTTGACAAACACTGAATTTGTAATATTTGTGTATCTCACTAATTGGAATTCATTGTAAATTTGTAATTGTGATGATCACATAGTATTTGTCTTACTATCGAAATCAATTATGCCACCCAAACGAAAAGCCAACGTTCGGGCAGGACAACGTCTGTCGGGTCCGCTAGTAAGGTATATGAAGCTAGGACAGGTCTAGCAAGTCGGTAGTGGAAAATATATGGCTTAAATAAAAACCTGACCGCAGGCTGGAAACAATAATGGATGTAAAAAAGTAAATATTTAGATACATCTATAAACGTAGTTTACAAATAGGCCTATAATAACTTGGATATTTTTTCCATCAACTTTATTTAGTTGAAATATAACGGGAAATTATTTTGTAATTTTGAATTATTCTGATTACAATTTGATAATATTAGTTGGCACCACTGGATTACAAACTACTTTAGATACTCGTTGGTCTGGTGTTAGAGGCGATTGACGTGGCTCTATCAGCCCAATTATCACCAAATAATATATTTATCCTAGCTGTTCTCTGGTGTCGGTTGTTGTAATTAAAATTCTACTGGATTAATTTTTTGTTTTTTAAATCAACTATTGTTCATTCGATTATAATACTAAATCTCAATAATCTCATTCAATTCGATTATAATACAAGTGTTATGAATTCACTAAGCTTAAAAAATTTTGAAACTTTGACATGGCTTTGAAATTTGTTATCAGCTTTGACGATAATTTTTACGAAGCTTTTACAATAAACAATTTTGACATCTAAAATACTCAATTTTCAAATCATTCTGGGCTGACGTGTATATTAAAAAAATAATTTTTAGATGAATAAGTCTAAAGTGATTTAATTACATATTGTGATAGCTTGATTTAAAGGATTATAATGAAATATTACAAAAACATTTGCGGGGATCAATTTTAATGAAATTTGGTTGACACATTCTTCAAGCTTAGACCAAACGACTTATGTAAATGTTTTTTAAAATGTTGTTATCTATGTTGGGACTGATGTCTAAAACCAAGTCAATAAAGATTGTTTTTATTAACTATAGTATTGATTGGGTTTCTGTCTCACTTGATTCCCAAAGGAAATTATTAACGTCAAATCCAAGGAGAAATCATTGGAGTAACTTTAACAATTTAAAGAGAAATGTTGAGACTGTAGTAACGACTATTACATGACGTATCTAGGATTATTTAATGGTTCACAAAACTGCTAGATAGTATTTTTTCAGTTTTGAGTTGAAAACATTCTCTCTAATATTTTGCGTGCTTATACTAATAATTAAGTAAAACTAAAGTTTGAAGAATAAACATAATATGTATGCTAATTTTATCACATACCAACGGATTATTCATTTATATTACCTGCCCCTTCAGGTAATTGAGTTTGCAATCCCTTATGTAGGATGTAGTTATTGGTAATCCTGGCTGATTGGGGAGGAATATAACACAGTCAGTGACACTGGATGTTATTTATAATATCAGTGTTTTTTCATTTTATTCCAGGGAAATTTTAGTTGTAGATAACCCGAGTAGTAGAAAGTCATGTATCACAAAATATATATTATTTAAATTAAAAAACCAATTAATCATAATTTATCCTAGAATTTTCTTTTATGACCCTGCTTAAAAGTATTTTATTTGTTTGACCAAGGTAAGATATGTTTCTAAATATTTACTTTTAATTCGAATCTGAGATATTTCTAGTGAAATTACCTCGAAAATTAGCGTTTTTACTTTAAAACTATGAAACATAAAATGTAATCTTATAGGTACACGTTTATCTCATTCAACAACAATTTAAGTGACCCGTATTTTGAAATAACCAAGAACTAAATTCCGATTTTCATAGGAAGGGCCTATTCTGAGAGCTATACGAGCTATTAGATATACTTTTTAGTATTTATAGGTCAAGGTCATGTTATTTTCAGGCGTCATTTTTGAATATATATAAAAGTTAATTTTCTTCATTCTATACACAAAATTATATTTGAATTTTATAAAATGCTCTTCATATGAAAATTAGACTGTATTTAGAAAATATAGCCCTGAGATTTTTAAACCTCTGCAGCGCGTCTTATTGCTACGGTAATCGACCCATTTAATAAGTGTGATAAAAATGAGCCTTTCTGGAAAATCGTAATTCCATACCTAATAAAAATAGAGTTTAGTTATAATAATAATAATAATAATAATAATTTATAGACAGAGTTATTTTTTATGCTTATTAGTGGAATTACTCATAAATTCATATTCTGAAATTGAAAATGACACCTGGACACGGAGGTCCCGGTTCGATTCCCGTGTCCAGGTGTCATTTTTCAATTTCAGAAATATAAAATAATAATAATAACAATAATAAAGAGCCTAGCGATAATAAAAGATGTAACTTATTGTCAAAGTGTCCTCTAGAAAAGTTGTTACATTTTATAGACCACTTCTACTAAATGTAATCACCCTCTTGAAGTATTTAGGCCCGTGGGGAGCGACGTAATCCATTATTCGCAAGTCACACGTCAATGTGCTGTTGAACGAGGCTAATGTTTACAGAGCTGATTAACTTCGTTCCGTGTCCAAATCTTTGTGTGTAAATCTTTGTACTAAATCGTCATATTGACACAGTGGAATAGTCATTCAGACATATCGACAGACGGATACATTGTCAAGTGTTATGCTTCCACACACCACACACACACACACACACACAACACACACACACACACACACACACACACACACACACACACCACACACACCAACAACACACACACACACCACACACCACCACACACACACACACACACACACACAACACAACACACACACACACACACACACACACACGCACACACCACATACATACACACACACCAAATGGTCGATGTCGTATTTATTTCGTTAGATAAACATGGCTTGTATGTCACTTATCAGATTCATTCGAAATTCAAGATAGATAGAATCAGAAGCTGCACTTCCCTCATTACTTTTTAATTATCCTTATATCATGCTATTAGTGTAATGAAAGAGAATAGGGAAGGGTTGACATTAAATGTACAACGCCGCTATTAGGATACACAGATAATGTTACATCCCACTCTACTACCTTTTATTTACGACCACAAATAATATAAAAGGGAATGGTAGCAATCTACAAAACATAAAAAAGGAAATCATATGAAAGATTATTAATTAATAATTATATACCATTTCATCTCACAATCACACTACCATTGCACATTAGCGTAATTGCGTACAAACCGAACGGGTAGTAAGTCACGATGTAATAATAATTAATAATAATAATAATAATAATAATAATAATAATATAATAATAATAAATAATATAATAATAATAATAATAATAATAATAAATAATAATAATAATATAATAATAATAATAATAACAACAACCACAAAGGAACACAAAACCATTCCTAATACTAGAAATATCTTCACTACGCCGTGAGATAGATCAGGTAGGCAATATACCTTACATCTATGTAGGAGGAATATCCTGGTATTTAGGGGATCACTGCTGGCTCAACCGGAAAGGCCGGTAGACGAGTGGAGCCGGATGACCAGGGTTCAAATTCTTCTTCGGCTATGGGTTTTATATATATTAGAGTTCTTGAGTCCGAATCTCAAATACGAATATTAAATTTTCTTTCAAATCTCAAATCCAAATTAGAATCTTTGAATTTTTAATCACGTACTATTTTAAGTGTAATAAAAATATTTAAAATTGAATTTTGAATTTTTTTCAAAGATTTTGTACCTATGACAAACGCTATTTTGTCTCTCGTATTTGTTACGTCATTAAAAACAAAGGTAACTTTTTTTGAGTGAAATTAATTATATTTAATACAATTTTGACCTTTACTTGTGATTTGAAAATTTCCCCAACTACACAAGTGTATAAAATCACTACTTCCAATTTCTTAAAAAAATGTGATTTTCAAGTCAATATTTTCGTAATTTTATTCAAGCTGTCTTTTTGAGATTTTTATGAGTCTAAATACTTTCAAATTATTTGATCCATCATCATTTGACTTTCTAGAGTTCCTTCTCCAATGTATACACCCTCAATCCATCAATATTTAATTATAAAGTGTTTGTTTGTTTGTATATAATATACATATATACGGAGTTCCATTAAAATTATTGGTGACACAAATCAACAAATTGTAACTTGAAATATTTGTTACTCAGGCATACCCACTCTTACAAAAGGTTAAGTTCCATACCACTGTCATAACTAGAAAATCGTTGCAAATTGAAGCAACGTATTTTCTCACTTATCTATGCATGTTCCAAACTGCGATTGTCATAAATGGACATAGCTGTCGTAAATAACAAATTTGTAGGGTTTTTAACACTGTATCTTACAGCCCGGTCAGGTTATAGTCTTATGTACTAATTACATTAATATTTTATAAGCCTAGGGATTAGAGGAACATATTTATAGGAAGTGTACCATCATTTGCGTGAGAGAAGAGTTTAAAAAACATTTTGGAATACAAATATCAGTACATCGATCGATTTTCAAACCTTGATTTCCCCATGATTTTCAGTTTATTCTAACACGAGAGAAGCATCTTAGACTATGCGGCCAATGAAACGGGTAGATTTTCAACTAAAATTAACACTATAGGTATTATATTTGGAAAAAGTTAATCACTGTAGACTGATACGAGATATAGCGTCATATTACAAAGATGTCGAATATGCGAAAAATTGCCTTAAGTTCGAGGCATGATGACAATTAAAAAGCGTCATAAGTGCGAGGTGTTGTAACTTTGAATATGCCTGAAGCACTTTATATTGTGTCATACTTTATTGCATTTAATACTAAGTAATAAACAGGTGTATATTTCTGTTTTATATTTATTAATAAACAAAACGTGTTATTACACTTACACTTGACTTATTTAATATTTGATGATATTTCAAACTATTTATAACATTCCTCAGTGAAAATAAATCATGAAATAATTATACACTGTGAGAACCCATATAAAACTTTTGGAAGTAGACATTTCAAAAGCTTGGGCTCATTCTGCACTAAAGTGAATTTTATTCGCGCTGAAAATTTTGACGTTCCTTTCACACGTGAGGTCAAATACCGCTTGTTTGTCATTCATCCATGTCCAGTTGTGGTGTTGACGAGTGAAGGATACATTATGGCTGACCACGTAAACCTCATGATTACAGAAAAAAATAAATATTGAAAGTTGTTCTGGATACACTGGGTGTAGAGTGGTAAACTATTTAGGACAATTCATTCCAGGGCACCCAAGCGTGAATCAAATTTCAATCTTTCGGTTGTAGACAGATTAGTATATTGCGGGTTTATATCATATTTTATTTCTCTCTTAACACACATGCTAGTAGGTATTCTCACTTTAAGACATTATTAGCTTAGCTCTTTTGTTTTTTTAACGCGTTTTACTAACCGTTCGGATTGTACGCATATGTACTAATTTAGTTAAAGAGTTAGGGATGAAAGGTGACCTGATGGTCAAGGGGGTCAGGTGTCAGACTTCTATGCTGAGGGTCCGGGGTTCAATCCTCGGTCCCGGCACAGATTTATATTATTGCCAAACCCTTCCTTCACCTCTGACAAGACGTGTATTAATCACAACTTGTGAATGTGAGGAATGCCAGGCCTCCACCGTGGTTCGGATTCCACGTTAAACTGTAGGTCCTCCATTTCATCTCACAATCACCCTACCATTACACATTAGCGTAAGTGCGTACAGCCCGAACGGGTAGTAAGACGCGGTGCTAATAATAATAATAATAATAGTTAGAAATGAGTTATAGTTTAATGTAGATAATGTGTACGAAAATGTGTATATCTCGTTTGGGCAGTAAGCCATGATTTGAATAAATTATATTTATTATTATCATTACTATATTATGATCATAATAATCATTATCATCTAACGCATTATGTCATACATTTTAAAGATGTTTATTACAATTATATTCTTTGCAGGGGCCTCATTTTCTTGACAATAAAAAAAATCTCCAAATAGCTTCTTGGGGCACCAAATGTTCAAAAATATAGCTTCCAATTACTCTCACGTAGCTACCTTTTCCTTTATTGTTGGCAAAGGAGAAAGATGGAAATACTTAGATATAAAACCTCCTTTACTTCACGCCTTAATGATTGTCAATGTGTGCCTTAATAAGGTTGGAGTTTATAACGCGAGATAAGGGTATGTCTTTACAGTTTTTATAATAAAACATTTTTTGTCCAAAACAAATAAGCTATTATTCCAATAGAAATATATAGTTTAATTTTCTTCACATGATGATATCAATAGTTGTTGAATATCTGTCATGAGCATAGCGGCATTATATGAAAAACAAATTAAATGAAGATCCAAAAAGTTGTAATTATATTCCAGTACATCCTTGACAGATATTCAACAACTGTTGATAAATTCATGTGAAGAAAATTAAATTAAACGTTTCTACAGGAGCAATAATTTATTTATTTTTACAAAAAAATAGGTTTGCTATAAAAACTGCAAAAAGACTGACATTTTCTTACGTCCCTTACATTCATACCTTAAGGCTGTTACATGGTAAGGACATTTTATGCGTTTGGAAATCCCGCATTTTTGAAGAAGTGGTGTTATATTTTTAAATATGGTTTTCACCAAACTGCAGGGGAAAGCTATCAACAGTTCCTTATATTAGCTATAAAGTTTAAATTTTAAGTTTAATTAAAAAATCAAAAACGCTTTACGTCAACATTTGTTCTGAAAATTGAAAAATGACACCTGGACACGGGAATCAAACCGTGGACCTTTGATTTAGTACGCCAATGCTCTAACTACTGAGCTATTAAGGGTTTGTCCGTTGCTTAGGGTCATTCTTCACTCATATTTTAAGGCAGAGCCAATATTTGTACTTCTGAGATTAAAGTAAAACGATAGAGAGCTAGAACTAGCCATCCTCTATCAAATAAAGTCATTTTTTGATAGGGTCACAGCAGGAAATTTGAAGCAAATGCGGGATTGTTTTTTAAGGTTTAATATAAGTTACCAGACATTTAGTAAAACTTTAATTCAAAATTTAAATTCTATAACTGGTCAAAACCTAAGCCAAAATTTTGTTTAAAACCATTTTAAGAAATATCAAACCACTTCTTAAATAACTCAGAATTTCGAAACAGCGGCAACGCTTTCAGTGCTCCCCCATATAACACCCTTAAGGTCCGATCTTATGACTACTGAATAATAGGACTATCGCTATAAGGAGGTTATACTGCGTTTTTAAACTGCTTTAGAATTGTGGTGAGGAGTGGGGAGTGTAGGTTCGTCACACGCTCGACCAATCCGTGAAGGGTGATTGTCATAGCAACCGATACACGTTGCCAGATATCTTGACAGTCACTGAGTACGCTTGCATAATAGTAACGCGCAAACTCCCACTATGTGGCAACCATGCTTCCTAGCCTACCCACCACGTGGATCCTTAAGCCGTTTAAATCACAGTATAAAGTTATTGATAAGAAAAAAATGCTAACGGTCACTTTAATATTGTAAGCGTAGTATGAACTGAGTTTATCTGCCGGATAAATATCGGTAGGATAAATATATTATCATTGAGACCAAGCAAAGTTGCTATTGTGTCTGACTTCATTTATTGACCTGACAGCGATCCAAGATGGCGGAATATTTCCTTTTGCCATCGCGTGAGATTGATGAAATATCTGAAATGATTATTGAAATCAAACAACTAGAAGAGTAAGAAAAGTTAGTCCTAAAAATATGTATCCATGATTATATTTCTGTGTTATAGGGATAATAAATGTCAACCTAATCAATGTTTTTTCAAACAAACTATGCGCGAAGTGTTGTAACCTTTCGTTCAACATATAGAAATATCAAATAATTATGAAACAAATAATCACTAACTACCGTAACTCATTCGGTACTATAAAATCCTACAAACCTAATAACTATCGGGTAATTAAACCTCCCTTATAAAAATGTGTGCAATAAACTCTATCTGGCAGACATAAAATGCAGTTTTAATTTATCGGCCAAATTGATATTTATCTGGGAGTCATAAGACTAGCCCTTTAAGAGTTTCGTAGAGGAATATTAAATAATTTATATTTTTTTTGAAAGTGAATATTGTAAAGTCATGTATATAGTATTGGATGATTAGACCTTTATGGGAAAATATTTTATACACAGTTCATTAAGAAATACAATGTTTCAGATAAAAGGGATAGAAAAGTCATGTGTTAAGTCAACAAATCTGAACAGTTATTTATCCAAATATATGAGGTTTAATGTGTTAGAAATAATCAAACAATTACTATTACTTACTAATTAAATATAATTAGATGCTATTTATTTTCAACCCATAAGTTAATAAATTAATCTTAGTTTTTATTAAGTAGTCCTAAAATGGAGTTACTTAAAAATAGTGCTTTTCTTGCAAAATTATCGACATTCCCCAAACCCCCACACTTTCAAGGACTAGTTGGTCCTCCAGCGCACATAGCTTCATTTGGTGACCGCCCATCCCCGAAACTTTGAGAAACACTGGTATACAATATGTATAGAGTAATAGTGATACTATTATACAAATGCGAGCTCCGGTGTCAAAATAAAATATTTACGGGTCTAAAAAGTGGTCAGGTATAATTTTTACCCCACCAATTTTAGCCACTGGTCAGGGCTATTCACATATCGACACTAATATGAAGGTACGGGGAAGGTTAAAAGTAGGGGAAATGTATCAGATTTCTCCTGGGGAGATAGTGGGGAATGATTTAGAGGAATCCATCTCACTACAACAAGCAGAGATTCAAACCATAACCTCTCAGCAGCAGACTAGACAAGACTGTTCTTTTATTCCACCGCGTTTTTATACTTATTTGTGCATTTAAAATTATGTATTTTCTACGCTCATATGGTAGGTACGAGGAAGGTAAATATTTAAAGGAAATGTACCTGCATTTGCGTGGAGGGAGACATTAAAAAAAACTCCTTAGTCCACCCAACCATCACTGCCCATCCAGTCTAACACGAAAATGACGAAATATACCCAGAGTCCCACTGATATTGGATGTACGAGACTGACATCTTTGTCTCCATGGCCATTGACACTAGGAAAACGGCATCGTGATATTCTCTCGTGAACAACCTTTCATTTCTGAAAAATAAAATCAACATCACAATGAAGAAGCACTTAGAGCTAAGGGAGAAAGAGGAGGGGTTATAACTAGGTACTAATGCGTTTTTAAGATTTTAGATGGTGGAAAGGATTTTATTTTTTTTGTTGTTGAAATTTCCTACCCTTTCTTTTTTTACCCTCCATAAAAATCTAGGGAGGTTGTAGGGTAAGGGGGTAGAGCAAGGGGAAATCATACCGCTGACGTGATTACATTTCATGTTAATTACGTGTGGGAGGATACTAGAGGGTTAGTGAGGCCTGAGGGGGTCTTGGGGGGGTGGAAGGAGAAATTTAAAAATATTCGACGACCAACTTTTTGACCCTCATTCTCCTTCCCATACTCCTTCTTAGCCCTCTCTCTCTCTCTCGTGTTCAAAGGCCAGGCACCGGCTTGAGCCAACGGAAATGAATTTTCAATCAAATTTTTGCTGGTAGAGAAGACGCATAGTCCGAACCCTTAGTTGTTTTATATTTAAAAAAAGAAAGATTTGATTTTGAAAAAAAAATTGTAAAACAATGTAATATAGAAGCATAAAAACAAATGCTGGTTCACTGAAATGTAAAAAAATATTGCATAATATTTCTTAAAACTTGGAATTTAAAGTTAGATAAAAGTTTTTTTTTTTAGGATTAGATATTTAACCCTAAAATTAGGGGTAGTTTAGTCGAAAGGTAGAAAAAGCGATTTTTTCGAAATCAGCTCAAAATATTTTGATTAAAATTCATATTTTGGCAATGTACATCTCATTTTTCCATGAAGATGAATTCGAGGTTTCCTTACACAAAGGGAAATTTCCAATTTATATATTTATATCTCTACAACTCTTCAAATACTAAATAGCTTTATTACAACCATTACTGTTTCCAGCCTGTGGCCTGGGCTAGTTTTGTATTCAAGCTTATATTTACCTCTACAGACTGGTTAGGCCTTTCAAAACCCTTCATAGCCTTATAATATAATTTTAAGAAAAGGGGACAGGCACAGAATTCAGTCCCTTTAACCCTTTTAATTTATCAATTTTTTAAAGAGTAAACCTACTTTTTCCCCAAATTGATAAATTTTCGGCCCATCCCGGGAAAATCGAATCCGGGGGCCCCTTAGCTCAATAGGCGGGGACAAAATACCCAAACTAAAGCTAAGGTGTCTTTCCTCAAATAATTTATAATTAAAAAAGTTGTAGATCTTTTAAAAACTAAAAACTTTTATTTGAAAAAAATATTTTATATGCCTCTTCGTGGCCCCGGGCCAATGGGTCTTTTGGGCTACCTCACGGTAGATTAAACTGCCAATAAAGGGGGAGACCGAGGGTTTTAAAAAATCTCAGTCAGATTTTTTACTGAGGATACCCTTTCCCAAAAAAAAAAAGTCCACTCTCCCTCCACACAAATGGGGGTTTAAACTTCCTATAAATATACCCTTTTTCAATTTTCCAAAGCCCATTATTTCATAGGCGTAAAAAATCCGAATGGGTAGTAAAGAAGCGGGGCTAAAATTTAAAAAATCCGGCCCTTTATTTAGTCAATAGCTCGTTTTCTTTATCCGTGGGAAAAAATTTCCCCCAGCCAATAAACGTTTTTTGGAATGGCAAAGGGGGAAATAAAAAAATGGCCCAACGAACTGTTGTTTTTTAAACGTCCGACAAGTGATTTAAGGTTTTTAATAGAATGAATTTTTCACCCGTCAGCCCCTAGAGGTGGACGGGAAAGTTTGGAATGTTTTTTTTTTTGTTCCCCCGGACTTTTTTGTCCCCTTTTTTTGTCCCCATTTTTCCGGTCTTATATTTCATATAATTTTTTTGGGCTCTATCTTTTTTTATTGTTTTGCATTTATATTTTTTTTGTTTGTTTGTTTTTTTGTTTTTTTTTTGAAAAAGCTTTTATTCTTTTGTAAAGGATGTTTCCCCTCCAATTATTAATGGGAAAAAGCAACACAGCACCCAGATATTAGAAAAAAAAAGTTTTAAAAATCTAAACTCATATACAGGGGGGATTCAAAAATGGGTTTGGGGTTAAAAAACCCAAGGAAGGTTGAGGGACTCAAATTTGAACAATTTTTGAAGGAATCCATTTCCCCCTTTAAAATCAAAACCCGAGGAAAGGGAAGGCCATTTTAAAATGGGGAAGCTGGGTATAAATTTTTTTAATTTAGCTTTTTTTTTCTATTTTCTACTAATTAAATCTTGAATCACATTTAAAAAGGGG